>PQWD01009232.1:0-10163 GCA_019425675.1 Leucinodes orbonalis
TTAGGTTAGGTTAGGTTAGGTTAGGTTAGTTAGGTTAGTGTTTAGGTTAGGTTAGGTTAGGTTAGGTAGTGTTAGGTTGGTTAGGTTAGGTTAGTTAG
The DNA here is from genome assembly GCA_019425675.1 of Leucinodes orbonalis. Classification (NCBI taxonomy): domain Eukaryota; kingdom Metazoa; phylum Arthropoda; class Insecta; order Lepidoptera; family Crambidae; genus Leucinodes; species Leucinodes orbonalis. The sequence goes on from PQWD01009232.1 coordinate 99, forward strand.
GTTAGGTAGTTTAGGTTAGGTTAGGTAGTTAGGTTAGGTTAGGTTAGGTTAGGTTAGGTTAGGTTAGGTAGGTAGGTTAGGTTAGGTTAGGTTAGGTTAGGTAGGTTAGGTTAGGTAGGTTAGGTTAGGTTAGGTTAGGTTAGGTTAGGTAGGTTAGGTTAGGTAGGTGTTAGGTTAGGTAGGTTAGTTAGGTTAGTTAGGTTAGGTTCGGTTAGGTTAGGTTAGGTTGGTTAGGTTAGGTTAGAGTTAGGTTAGGTTAGGTTAGGGTTAGGTTAGTTAGGTTAGGTTAGGTTAGGTTAGGTTAGGTTAGGTTAGGTTAGGTTAGGTTAGGTTAGGTTAGGTTAGTTAGGTTAGGTTAGGTTAGGTTAGGTAGTTAGGTTAGGTTAGGTTAGGTTAGTTAGGTTAGGTTTTAGGTTAGGTTAGGTGTAGGTTAGGTTAGGTTAGGTTAGGTTCGGTTAGGGGTTAGGTTAGTGTTAGGTTAGGTTAGGTTAGGTTAGGTTAGGTTAGGTTGTTAGTTAGGTTGGTTAGGTTAGGTTAAGGTTAGGTTAGGTTAGGTTAGGTTAGGTTAGGTTAGGTTTAGGTTAGTTAGGTTAGGTTAGGTTAGGTTAGGTTAGGTTAGGTTAGGTTAGGTTTAGGTTAGGTTGGTTAGGTTAGGTTAGGTTGGGTGCGTGGTGAGATACCTCCTCGTGGCACCCTGGTAACGTCCCAGTTTTGGGCGGCTAAAATCTCACCACAGGCGCGGCTAGTTTCACACTCGTGGATAGTCCGGGCCGCCGTAAACCCCAATCAGGGGAACGGTGGCCGGTGCTCACTCTGAGACGCGGGCCGCGTGGAGACAACACTATAAAAACCACGGGGTGGGAAAGCCGCTCCCCCTCCTCTGCTCTCAGAGGATGTCGGAGTGGCGGGGCATACCGTTATCCCCAGTCTGGGGACCGGGGACCGTGCGATTTCCATCTTTTCGCACGGTCGCGAGGAGCCAACCTCAATAAAAAACCTTAAATCCCAAGGTGTATGCGTGCCGAGGGATGGATGGCCGGGGAGGTAGTCCCGGTCGCTAACGCAGGGGGGGGAGTCGGGCCACCACGCCCAGTAAGTGGTACCATCACAATGGAAAAGTCTGTTTTTGAAAAGGATCTCCGGGCGGGTCCCAGCACTTCAGGTGCTGGGGAATCCGCACGCGTCTCCGCAAGGAGCGCGTCTGCCCCACGTATACGGAGGGGGCAAAAAACAGCTTTCGGCCCAGCGGGCAAGAGTAGGAGTAGGAAGGCTCGACAGGTGTTGTCGAGTGACTCGAGGGAGGGTTGCAGTCGTTACGGAGTCGAGGACTACAGCGACGGTCTGTCGCTGGTCTCGACTCCGACGATGCAACGGAAAGAGAGAGGACGTGTGGCAGTGCCATGTCCACGGCGTCCGAAGTTTCGAAGCGGAAGAGAGGGGAGATGACCGATTCGGACGAGATCGCGACCCGGAATGGGGAGCAGGTCTCAAGAGTCGGCCACGCGGCCCCTCTAAAAGAGGCGAGGGCGCCCTCCAACAACCGGAGTGTACGTCGGTCTAGCCAAGGCCAAAAAGGATGCTAGACCAAAAAGAGCGGGAGTCCGCCTACAAGCGGAGGAGGAATTGCTGGAGATGGCAAAGAGAATAAGGGAACGCAGGTGTCGGGCGAAGTGGCCTCGCCGATCCAAACGGTCAGACCCGAATTCTCTGTCTCTCCCGAGCTCTGCGGCCGTCTGTCGCAGAGCTCGAAGTGCATCGTCAAAGTGGCGCAGGACGTCGGGAACCTTAAGGGTACCTTGTGAAGGCCCTTAAGGAAGCCCCTGGTCCACGGGTCGCCAGCGTGCTTTTACGTCGCGAGGCCTCAGAGGAAGCAGTCCTTCGCGACGGTTGCCGCGCTCAAGGACGAGCTGAAGGAGCGGGACCTCTGCACCTTGCGGAGAGGCTCCAGGAGCGAAATCCCCCTAAAACCACGGAGAGACAGGCTCCACCGAGGCTGTGGCTGATGTTGTAGCCTCTCGGTGGCACAGGTCATTTGTGAGAGATTGCGGCGCGAAAACGGGTCTTTACACCCGGAATCGCGCCGAGCGTCTAGTCCCATGGACTGGTGCAGGCCCGACCACCGCAGTTCCCCAATACTGGATCGAGCCGAGTCAGTGTGTGAGCCGAAGATCGGCTGCGTCGAGGTGGTTGCCGCCACCCGCTCCCCTTTACAGGAGGCGTGGTCTAGGTGGCAGCGCGCGGCCCAGAAAGGAGAAGACGAAGTCGGCCAGTCCGGCTGTGAAGCCGCCACAGCCGAAGCGGTAAAAAAAAAGCGGAGGAGACGCAGAAGGCGAAAACAGCCGCGGGGTGCCCAACGCCGGCAATCGCCATTACCATCAGCGGATGCGGCGAAGGGCGGCTCGAATACGCGGCCGTCATTAAAAAGGCCCGCGAAGGTATAAACTGGGAGAGATGGCACTCCGAGGGCATCCGCATGCGCACCGCCTTGTCGGGCGGGCGGATCATCGAAATCCCCGGGCAGACTCGTTGAAGGCCGACATCTTGGCCCGACGAAATGGAGAGGTTGCTTGGTGACGAGTCCGGGTCACCAGACCGGTGAAGTGCAGTGAGCTGCGCATCACCGGCCTGGATGACTCCGTCACCAAGCAAGAGGTAGTTTGGGCCGCGTCGCAAAGGCGGGATGCGGCATGGGGGAGCTCACCCCGGGAGATACGCCGCCAGTGCAGAGGCCTTGGCAGCATGTGGTTGAGGGCTCCGGTGGCGGCCGCAAAGCTGCTAGCCAAGAGAAATGCTAGCAGTAGGCTGGAGTATGGCGCGGGTTCGGCTCCTTGAACCGCCGCCATTGCGGTGCATCGCTGCCTCGAGTCGCCACACGATGTCGACCTGCGAGGCGGAGACAGAACCGCAGCGTCTCTGTTACCGCGCGGCAAGCCTGAACATAAAGCGGCGGCATGTTCGCAGCACCCTCATGCGCACTATGCGCTAGCAAGGGTAAGCCAGCCAACCATGCTCGGCAGTAGGGGGTGTCCCCCCCCCTGAAAGGCCGAGAGGCGCGCGCGGAGCCCGGGCCAAGGGTTGCAGCCACCGTAGCCGGGAGTTCCGTAGAGGCCAGCGGGCAGTAACTGGGGAATTACTGTCCGCAATTGCACAGGTCTCTGCGAAGGTTGGGGCATCCAGTGGCCTGGATGTCCCATCGGCGTAGTACATTGACGCAGGGCGGGGGGTTTGATGCTGACGTTCGTAAGAGAGCCTGCCCCGTCCTAGAAGCGCGCGTAGGCCACCCCAGGGGTTTTAGTGGGTAATTCCGCCATGATGGCGGACTTAGTCCCCATAACCGGTGCCATCCCCAGTGGCACCGGTATGCGAGGCATTTCCCCTGGGTTACAAAAAAAAAAAAAAAAAAAAAAAAAAAAAAAAGGTTAGTGAGGTTAGGTTTAGGTTAGGTTAGGTTAGGTTAGGTTAGGTTAGGTTAGGTTAGGTTAGGTTAGGTTAGGTTAGTTAGGTTAGGTTAGGTTAGGTTAGGTTAGGTTAGGTTAGGTTAGGTAGGTTAGTTAGGTTAGGTTAGGTTAGGTTAGGTTAGGTTAGTTAGGTTAGGTTAGGTTAGGTTAGGTTAGGTTAGGTTAGGTTAGGTTAGGTTAGTTAGGTTAGGTTTAGGTTAGTTAGGTTTAGGTTAGGTTAGGTTAGGTTAGGTTAGGTTAGGTTAGGTTAGGTTAGGTTAGGTTAGGTTAGGTTAGGTTAGGTTAGGTTAGGTTAGGTTAGGTTAGGTTAGTAGGTTAGGTTAGGTTAGGTTAGGTTAGGTTAGGTTAGGTTTAGGTTAGGTTAGGTTGGTTAGGTAGGTTAGGTTAGGTTAGGTTAGGTTAGGTTAGGTTAGGTTAGGTTTTTTTTTTTTTTTTTTTTTTTTTTTTTTTTTTTTTTTTTTTCAAATTTATCATTTGGTTCACAATGTCTTATACTGGTTAAAGAAGGGGAAAGGATAGGATGTTTGCTTGTCCCCGTGGTGCCTTCGAGTTGACGTTCCACGGGGACTATTTGGTAGAGGACGGATCGAGGAAAGGGGGTGAAAATTTAGGGTTCCGGGGTAGCAAAGAGAGAGGCACTACCCCGGAAGAAATCAAAGGAAGATTAAGGATGGGGTTAGATCGGAAAGAAGGGTAAATAAAAAGGGGATTAAGGAACATAGTGTCCTTATATGCTAACTTAAAATTATAATTTCCTTATACAATATAAAACAAAGTAATCTGCTTCGTATTTCTCAAAACTAGAGGAAGCTTGCGAAACTCACTAAATAGATAAATACAATGAAATGTTTCTTACAGCTTCATAAAGAAAATCAACTAATGAAAATAAATGAAAAGAAGCTAATAATTCCGCCATGCTACAACTAATTACAATATAAGGCAAACTATATTACACTGATAAAGAAAGAAAAACAATTAAAAAAATAAAAATTTAAATTACAGGTGAAAATTTTTCCAAGTGTTGGTGACGAACGATGACAGCCATCCGACCCACGAGTCCGACCGCCGGCAGCAGCCGGACTCACGAGTCCGACCGCCGGCAGCATCCGGACTCACGAGTCCGACCGCTGGCAGCAGCCGGACTCACGAGTCCGACCGCTGGCAGCAGCCGGACTCACGAGTCCGACCGACAGCAGCCGGACTCACGAGTCCGACCGCCAACAGAAGCCGGACTCACGAGTCCGACGCTGCAGCAGCCGGACTCACGAGTCCGACCGCTGGCAGCAGCCGGACTCACGAGTCCGACCGCCGACAGCAGCCGGACTCACGAGTCCGACCGCCAACAGAAGCCGGACTCACGAGTCCGACCGCCAACAGAGGCCGGACTCGCGAGTCCGACCGCCAACAGAAGCCGGGCCCGCGAGTCCGATGGCTGCCGTCACCTAGAAAATCCACACGTATTATACAATAGTAAAATGTCGCACAAAGTAAACAGACAAAAATAGGTGACTATACACGAAATCAAATTAAATTCTCGACAGTGACGAATATTTTTCCCAGTGTCATCAGTAACTGACGACAGCCGCCGGACTCACGAGTCCAGTGGCTGTCGCCAGTCACCGACACTTAGAAAAATTTCAGCAATCGACAGCCATATGACCCATGAGTCCGATGGCTGTCGATGGCTGTCGTCACGAGTCACTTGGCTGTCATACGAGTCATTTGGCTGTCGTCACGAGTCACTTGGCTGTCGTGTGAGTCACTTGGCTGTCGTCATGAGTCAAATGGCTGTCGTCACGAGTCAAAAGACTGACGACAGCCATTCAACCCACAAGTCCAACGGCTGCCTATAGCTGTCGTCACCCGAAAAATGCTAACACATGGTAATACCGAATATATATCAAAGTACAAACAAGTTGAAAATAAACTAAAATGATACGTTAATGTCCAAAAAGTTAATTGTTCCAGCCGGTCCCGTTGCTGGTTGTGCCGCAGCCGCAGCCGCCACCGCCGCCGTTGACCTCGTCGCCGCAACTGTCACCAGTGGCCCAGCTGCCGCCCCTGTCACCGTGACTCTGTCACCAGTGGCCCCGCCACCGCAACTGTCTCCGGTGACCCTGTGGCCGCCGCTGTCACCAGTGACCCTGTCACCTGCAACCGTCAACAGTAGCACTGCAGCCGCCGCCCCCGCCGTTGACACCTTCGCCGCAACCGCCACCAGTGGAAACGCAGCCGCCACCGTCACCGTGACTCTGTCACCAGTGGCTCCGCCACCGCAACTGTCGCCGGTGACACTGTAGCCGCCGCCGTCACCGGTGGCCCCGTCGCATGCCGTCGTCCCCGGCTGCACCGCAGCCGCAGCCACAGCCCGAGAGCAGTCCAAGTGCGTCAGCGTCGCTCCGCCCGCGGTTTAACCCCGTTCACGCCGCGGCCAAACTGCTTGAAACAAGTGCGGTCTAGGTGCGACCGTAGTAAGACCCCGGCGCTTCCAGGGTGCTGCCGAGACGCCACCGCAGAGCCGTACGCCGCCAACTGCTACGAACTGTTCCCCACCACCAGCACATCACTAGTCGTATCTGCACCGTGATCTAGCGATGTAGTCCCACTTTCTACGCACGGCACACTCGTCACTGAAAGCACTGTGCTGCACTGCACCCAGCTTGGCCCGCACGCAGTTGCTGCACGTTGGCTTGACTCCAGCCTTCCAGTCGGCGCAGTCCTTTCGGAGGTGTTCACCCCCACAGTGGACGCACCTGCTCCTCGTCTTCTCCCTGCAGATCCGCCTACTGTGCCCGTAGCCCAGGCAGTTGGTGCACTGGACTAACGGGGAGGAGTCCCTCACGACGACTCTCTGCACACCGATGTAGAAGTGCCCCCTCTCCACCATCGGCCTCCACAAGAAGGGGGACACCTCACACACTATATGCTTCAGATGGGAGTGCCTAGTGTTCTTCACATATTTCAACTCCATGTACTGCAACTCCTTATCTATTTCCTTGTCCCCGAAGAGCGACGCATTCTGCTCTATCAGCGTTTTGGAGATTGTCTTGGCGTCATAGTTGGCTAGGACGTACCGTAGCTCCACGCGGGGGCACCTGCCATGCGCGTGATGAAGCTCGATCTCGGGCGTCTCGGCCAGGGCGTCCATTAGCCTGTTCGCCTCTTCCCGCGCCTCGCAGCCGAGCACCACCTTCTGGTCCCGACCTTTCTTGATCCTATCAATCCCCACCACTTCTCCAGAATCTCTAATCGCCTTCTGCACCTTTTCAATAATTTTCTCCGACGTGTCAGATTTTTCTTTGGAGGAGACCACGATGGAGCAAAGAGCCCTGGGAGTTCTGGACATCCTGCCGCCGGAGACCACGCTTGCGTATGTCGCTTGATGGTTACTCGGCTCCGCTACCTTCTCCATTAACTTCCCAACGCCCTCACTACACCCCTTCACCAGATCGTAGTTCCCCATAGCCAACTCCCTCAGTCCGCCCGCATACTCCTCTTGATCCTTGGAGAGCTTCTTCATTATTTTCTGATTTTCCTCTATCATCTCCTTCTGCTTCACCAGCATCTCGATGATCTTATCCTGCTTCTTCATTTCCTCGTCTCTCTTCTTTCCTTCATCCTGTCCATTAGTCCTTCCATCATTCTTCTTGCCACTTCCTTGGGGCGAGACTGAGGCTGCCTTCGCAAATCTCACACACTCCCTCTCCGCTTGGAGCACTAATTGCAATAAATCGTCCACTTTCTGTGTAACACACTGTCCTTTATTTCTGTTTTCAGGTTGCGGGAGGCATTCAACTTGTCGATGATGCTCTCCGCCAGCCGTTTAGCCGACTCAATTCTATTTGCCATTCTGCTTTCTTCTCGTCTTACTTTTTCACCCAGAAGTCACGCGCGTGAGTCCGGTTTCGTCGTTTGGCTGCCACGGTCGTCACTTGGCTGCTGCTGTCGTCACTTGGCTGTCAAGTGCGTCACTTGGCTGTCAGATGCGTCAGTTGGCTGTCATGTGAGTCAATTGACGAACACGCACACGAGTCAATTGGCTGTCGCACAAGTCACTTGGCTGTCGCCTGAGTCACCATATAACGCAAACGCACAACACAGCACACACCTGCACAGCAACAGTCCCGGGGTACCGCAGCCGCCGCCGACCGCCGTCGGGCGCGCGATGCAACTCCGCGGTGACGCCCTGGAGCGCCGCCGGTTGCACCACCGCCGACCGCCGCCGATGACACGCAGCCGCAACCGCCGCCGCCGCCGCCGCCCCCGCCGCAGCCGCCGCCGATGTCGCGCAACCGCCACCGGTTACGCAGCCGCTGCAACCGCCGCCGGTGGCACCGCAACCGCCACCGGTTACGCAGCCGCTGCAACCGCCGCCGGTGGCACCGCAACCGCCACCGGTTACGCAGCCGCTGCAACCGCCGCCGGTGGCACCGCAACCGCCACCGGTTACGCAGCCGCTGCAACCGCCGCCGGTGGCATGCAACCGTCACCGGTTGCACTGCAGGCACCTCGGCCGCACCGCCACCGCAGCCGCAACCGCCGCCGATCGCAACCGACCGCAGCCGAACGCAGCCGCCCGCAGCCGACCGCCACCAAACGCAACCGTTTGCAACCGGCCGCAGTAGGGAAATTCCCTATAGCGCAACCGAATGCAACCGATTGCCACCGGGCGCAACCGACTGCCACCGCGCGTCACCGAATGCAACCAACGCCACCGTTGCACTCGTCGACCCAGGAGCTCTGGTGTCGCGGTGCGCTCTCTGAGACGGCTCGAGAGCGACTGTTGGTTAGGTTAGGTTAGGTTAGGTTAGGTTAGGTTAGGTTAGGTTAGGTTAGTTAGGTTAGGTTAGGGTTAGGTTAGGTTAGTTTAGTTAGGTTAGTTAGGTTAGGTTAGGTTAGTTAGGTTAGGTTAGGTTAGTTAGGTTAGGTTAGTTAGGTTTTTTTTTTTTTTTTTTTTTTTTTTTTTTTTTTTTTTTTTTTTTTTTTCTCCAAGCTTAACATTTGTTTCACAATATTGTACATGATTTAGGAAGTGATGGAAAGTTTGGTAGCTTGTCCCCGTGGTGCCTTCGTGTTGACGTTCCACGGGGACTTTTTGTAGAGGACGGATTTAGGAAAGATAGGAAAATAAGGTCCTCTGGTTAGCGAGTAGAAGTGCTAACCAGGGGGAAATTTTGGGAAGAGTAAAGGAAGGATCAGGGAATAAATAAGAGGGAAAGGAAAAGAAAAGAAAAAGATTTAGAGGCTGATTGGATTAGGAACATTCAGTCCTTAAAAACTAGTTATGCTATTACAATAGTCACACTTTTTCTCTATTACTCTTAGTTATCATTAAAATGACACATTTGCACTACTGGAGGCGGCACTCGGCAGCTCCCATTTGCACACGAACAGCTGCTGCCGATTGCCGCCCCCAGCACCCCTTTGCACCGCCTTGCGCACTTTGCATCCTTTTGCACCCCTCACCTAGACAGATTCTAATCAGTTACAAAATAATAAAGGTATTGCAAACTTGTGAAAGATTTTTCCCATTGAGGGGCGCAAACGGCCGCAACCGGATGCAAAAGGCTGCATTTGGGTGCAGACGGCAGCCACCGGCCAAGGCCGGCAGCTGCCGCCCGCTCCCGTTGCCTTCTGCCTCCGACCGCCGCCACCCCCACCCCACACACAGAAAATCTTAGCCAGTTTAATATTACAATTTAAATTTATATTTATAAATACTAATATGTATCAATATTACAGTCCCATTATTACAATTTTTGTGAAAAATTTTCCAAGTGAGAGGTGCAATCGGCCGCTGCCGGATGCAAAAGGCCGCATTTGGGCGCAGACGGCAGCCACCGGCCACAGCCGGCGGCCGCCGCCCGCGCCCGCAGCCCTCTGCACCCGACAGCAGCCACCCCCATCCCCCATCCCACACCCAGAAAGTCTTAGCCAGTTTAATATTGCAACTTAAATCTATAAATATTGATATTACAGTTTGTGAGAATTTCCAAGTGAGGGGCGCAACGGCCGCAGCCGGACGCAAAAGGCCGCATTTGCAGACGGCAGCCACCGGCCACGGCCGGCGCGCCGTCCGCGCCCGCAGCCCTCTGCACCCGACAGCACCGCCCGCACCGCCACCCAGAAAACTATTGCCGGATCCAGAATTAAATTAGAATAACAACTATTAACGTTGATACTTCCGTGAAAGAAAGAAAGAAAACTGTACCAAGTGTGGGGGGCCATCAAATATACTTATATATGTACTATGTCTACACAAAACAAACGAAATCAAAAAGGCTTCTGTAGCGCCTTGAAATCTTCCAAGTGTCGGCCACACTCGACCGCTGCCATTTGCGCCCATCTGCATCCCTCCGCGGCCAACTGCAGCCTCCCGCGCCCAACACTTGGAAAATCCTCAACTTATTCCAAAAACACAAAAATCAAATATATGACATACCTTACTATTATGTTATAATTATAAATAATATAATATAATATATATATTATTTTTTTTTTTTTTTTTTTTTTTTTTTTTTTTTTTTTTTTTTTTTTTTTTTTTTTTTTTTTTTTTTTTTTTTTTTTTTTTTTTTTTTTTTTTTTTTTTTTTTACAGTATGTCCTAT
>PQWD01009233.1:0-242950 GCA_019425675.1 Leucinodes orbonalis
GTTTAGTTGTCGCGCGTGTAGGAGGTGTCGCCGCGACCCGCGTTGTGTCTGTGAAGTGGCGTGAAGGTGCCGAAGTGGCGGGTTTCCTTGCCTCAGGTCGGGGGGCCCATGCCCCCTTCCACCAGCACCACATTGGTAAAAGTTAGTGTCCCGTGTTAAGAGATAATTGACTATTTTGTTTATGGTTACGTGCTGCTGTGTATGTGCTTGATGATGCGGACTTTTGGAGGTTATTTGTTGTTTTTGTTTATTGTTTTTTGGATTGTTTTTGTGCTCTTAATTGTGTACATTTAATTAGAAAATGCTAGGATATTAACATGACATTAACGTAAAAAAATTTAAAGAGATGGTATTCTAAATCATCAAGTAAAAATTTAATATGTTTATCCATGTACAAAGCTAAATTACATAAGTTTACGAGAAGGTATCTTCGCACTCATTTGGCAATGATCAACATTCGACGTACATTTGTTTTAAAAGTAATTAGCAACAAAAAGTACAACTAAGCGCTAAAAAGTGGTACAATATTATTGTTATAGGAAGTGACTCTACAATATATTTGATCTTTAAATATTGAGACAATTATTAGAGTTTTCTAATCAGTGATTTAATAAGAAAATAATTTTCTCGACCAAGCAATAGCTTTTTAAAATAGGCCTACAGGCTTCCACAACTTTTTCTCTCTATCTTACAGCTGAGCCACTGGTATTGCAATTAGTTTATTTTATTATTTAAGAGAACATTGCCAAAATATAATGAGATTTTAAAGGAAATTTTATATGCAAACATTCAACGAGATTAGTGGAGACGATTTATGACCCAGATTTCAATCTCTAGGTACCTATGGAATAATCTGGAAATTTTGCCGGATTTTCTAACACATATTGAAAAAATAAAAAACATATAATTTATATGGTACAAAAAATATATTATCGTTTGAATTCCCGAAGAAGCTATCTTGAGCTATAATGTAGGACTCTACATTTGAAGACTGAACGGTCACTGTCATCATGAATTCATCTAACAGTGTATTTGCATTATTCAATATTTTCCAACTTATGTGCTAAACAAAAAACATGTTATGGTTTAACGTAAGATAATAATATTAGTACAACTGTTGAACTTTAACAGATATAATTATTGATAAACGCTTTACAGTATATTCTTAAATTATAATAAAATATACGTAGGTACTCTTAATAGAAAAAACCTACCTTTAAGAAAATACTCATTGCCATTTTTTTCTATCAATAGCTTTAGCTGTCATTACCTTTATGCTAGGAAATCAATATAAACAAATGTTGACACAGTAAAAATAATATTAGACCTACATTGAACCAATAAAAGTATGTTCATGGTTTATATCTGGTTTAATCTATAGGTTAACAACAATAAATAATTTAGAATATATATTTACATCTAAAGTCAAAAAATATAATTTTCTTTTACTTTTATAATCATGACAATAAATATATTTAAGTTTCTAAAATTGGAAAAACTTTTGTATATTATCCCATTAGTAATTATATCAAGTTAGGTATTCCTTAAAAACATCATTACTAGCATTTATATATAAAAAATAACTATTATCAAAAAATATGTTAAGTTAAGGAAGTAAAAAATACGAGTGAATAATAAAAAGAGTGAAATAAAAATAAGCTTACTGCTTTTTATCATGAATAAAATATGGTAAGAACAAATAATAAAGTGTTCTATCTATTAAATTTCCATTGAAAGCATTTGTGGTTGGTGTTTGTTTTATATGTATTTAGGTAAAACTATTTATGTATGGGAACTCACTATTTATGGAATCAATAGTATAGGTAGTATCATCAGCTCATAAAACGTCCCCACCGAGGGGCACGAGCCTACCCGTATAGGGTGTACAGGCCTTAGTCGTCCTCGCGGGCCCAGTGTGGATTGGACGACTTCACACACAACCTTCGAATCTCTTCGCAGGCGTGCATGAAGGTTTCCTCACGATGTTTTCCTTCACCGTAAGAGCCGTAATTATAATGAAAACAGGTAGGTAACTTATTTTAAGTCGTCATTGCAGTCTTTTATGTAAAGTACTTTAAACAAGTCGCTCTTTTTCTCTGTTTCTTTGGTATTAATCAACAATACAAAGATACATTGTTCAAAGGGATTAGTTGTTTTGGGCGCGTGCTAAATACAATTTCTAGTAAAACCCTCCAAGGTATCGAGTTGAAGTTTACTCAGAAAAAGATAATCTCAAAAATAACAGTAAAATAGTTTAAAGATAATTATTAGTTGCCAATTCACAAATATAATATTATAAACAAAACATTTTTGAACCGCAACCATAGAAGACCCCGTATAAAAGGTAAAGGTTTAGACTGGTAACTAGCATTTCCTTAAACATTTGCATACGGAATTAAAGATGTCTATTTGGTGATGAAGTTTTTTGCGTGAAGTATCAGTAGCCGGCTTTTGAACGAAGTGAAGGAACCGTCCGAATGTTTACCGCAAAAAACTATAGAAAATATATTGCGGAACTTAACTCCAGGCCAAAAGCCAAGTATCATACAACTTTAAAAGGAACAGGCTTTCACTGACAGCATTGCTATGGGACGCTTGGACCATAACTTACGCACGCAGGCCCAATGCTTATTAGCGTGTGTTGACAGCTTCCATTCATGAATAATTAACATACCTAGTGCTTTACCTACGTGCCTTCTGAAGCTCCGTGCTCTACAGTACGTATAGAGCACGGTGTAGTACACGCAAATCTTAGATCATTATTTCGGCAGAACTGTAACTGTTATAATAATAATTTATTTATGGTAATACATTTTTTTTGGGAATACATGACATTATGGGAAATTGTTTAACTTGCGCTATAAACCAAACGTATAGTCGCTACTCCGTCGATTCCATAAACATACATTAATTAATACTATTGGAAAATAACGACAACTTCATTACATCGTGGCTGTCCTATCGGTTACGATCTAGCTCATAACTCTTAGATTGCAACAAAAAGGTGCGTACAAGTATAAAAAAGTCGCCAAGTATCGCATGCAAATACACAATACATGTTAACCGTCGATATTCCCACATATTTGCAATACAACAACTTGTGGCGTCGATTTAAATACATTTTAACGTAAAAAGTCAACTTGTATTTGTCATCCAATTACGTGGAAACCGCTAAAGCGATTTGCACGCACGTCCTGGGATCCGGGCGGTCTAATAAGCTAATAACAAAACTGCACTTATTATCTCACCGCAAAGACAGGTGTGCTGTACATTGTAGACCATATCTAGACGTAGCTTGCAGCTATAAACCGTTTGCATGATGTCAGGGTGACATCTTCTTTTGGTATTTTATATGGCCGTGGGGTTGAATAAAATTAAGATGTCTAAGGGAGAAAAATTTTTTTTACCCTTTAGAAAATTTTTCTTCAGGTAGCTAATAACGCTGATCCCTAAGAAGACATTTCAAAAACTAATCTATAAATTCATACTGCAGGGCACAAGTTGAGTTGCCGCATTTCCGGACAGATACGACCTGCAACGCATCTTGTAGCTCCTTTGGTCTTGCAAATGTCTATGGGCGGCAGTTTTCACTTTCCATCAGGTGATCTGTCATCTCGTTTGCCCTCTATTCACATAAAAACAAGCATAAACATCATAGCTATGAGAAGTTAGTGATGTAGCTCACGTAGGCCAATACGGAGTGGTAGGTGTTAAGAACTTGCAAGCAGAAGTAGGGACCAAAGGATTATTAATTTTCCTAGACATAACATTTTTTGCCAGCAATCCGATCAAAGACATTGCAATACTGGCTTAATTGGCACGATAATCAACCATATGTGCTTGCCACTACATCATCAGAACTTATCAAAATACATTTATGAAGTTCATTCATGATAACTTTTTTAAGAAATTTAAACTGTTAAATTAATGAACACATAAGTACTACTCATACATATTAAAAAACAACAGAATAGGTACTATACATACGTCTATATCTCTGGATAAAGAAGTCCACTATATTTTAAATTTATTCAAATAATGGTGGTAAAGGTGGCATATGCAGATGACATCGCTATTAAGTCGCTGACTTTTCTACGTCTGTGCTGTGACAAATGTAAACAAGATATGGGATTAAGTTAGAACAACTTACTCTAAGGCGCTGCACAGACGGCACACTTTTTATGTGACCAAGTACATAAAGTCGGTCGCGGATTTACAGACTCAATGTGCACGCACATCTTAGATCATTATTTCGGCAGAATTAGTTTTTATTTAGTTCATCATAAACTTACAGTGCTCTAAATGTTCCATTTCACGAATGTACGAGGAAAGCTTCGGTACGTGAAGAATGGCGACGAATAGTTAGGCTCGCCACCATGCCTGCTATGACGACCACGACCATTCTGCCAAGAGTGTAACCACAAAGAACAAGAAGAAGAAACTTACAGTATTTGAGAAATAGAATACAAATATTAACAATATATTTTACCTTATGAACTAAAGGTCTGTAAGGAACTGTAAGGTTCTCTAACAGATTGCAGCCGAAAGTATGCGCCGTCTGCGTTAGCGCGCGTCGAAGAAAACGTTTAATTGTTTTCGCACACTTTTTGTGCAGAGCGGCTATGGGGACTACAGATTTTTTTATGTGCTGGACTTTTTGTTCATCATGTTCGTTAATGCTTATAATTGCAAAGGTTCTATTTTCACAGACTATAAAATCGGTCCTGAAAGTCTGTCGTCTGCGCAGCCCCTAAGCCGGATTATGGCCGCGGTCGGATTTCAAATATTTTGTGTGCATCAAGCCACTACAAGGTGGCTTTGCTTAAGCTCTTTCAAGAGACACCTTTTTGGTGATTAACATTTCTTTTAATTTGACTAACATTTTTATTTTTGAAATTGAAGATTTAGCTATTTCTTTTTACGTTTACTGCATTGGTGTTTTTGAGGTGTTTAACGGTAAATTAATATAACTTAATATTATTTGGACTACTTACCTATATATTTTGATAATTTATAATAATATGCATTATTGATTCAAACAGTTCATCAAAAGCTTATTTGTTTATTTATTTCTTCTCTCACATAGCCTTACAATAACAAGGACTTACATGTTACAAGAGATTTGATCTTTTGATATCTGAGTGAGAGACTGGCAACTGTACTAGGAAACCTGTATGGTTGTGATGATGGCAGATTAGGGCACAATGTCACCACTCCTAATCTGCCTGCGGTTTCCATAAGAGGCGGCTTAGGGACAATATTTTGCAGAAAAGGGGTAAAACTTGTTGTATTTACTAGGTAGTAGACCCGGTACTGAGTCGTCTAGGTACCAATGCTGTGCTAGATATCCTCCCGTGAAACATGAGTGTTTTACGGATACACTTTTGTGTTTTCGGAATGAGGGTACTTGGCTAGTAAATAACAGCAAACATTCTCAATTCACGTTACCTTTTAAAAGTACAGCTATCCCCAAACCACCTGCCAAGTATGAAGATTATAGCAAAACCCTTTACTATTTGTGAGGAAGTTGTGAAGTGGATTCTGACAGGAAGTTAAACTGATTACATATTGAGTTGTCCTACAAAATAATACTGTCGACGGATGATAAATATTTTGTAGTGCAGTGTGATAGTAGCAATGAACTTCGTGGAAATGCGGCCTGTCGTTTGCACACAATGTCTGATTTGCACCTGCATTGAATATTCACTAAATGGGACATTTGTTTTCAGCAATATTCGTAAAATCTTGAACAATGCATTTAGTTCCCTACTTTACAAATGAAGTCATCGATGTTAAATACGTAAAAGTAATGTGACTAATATCTTGCACCAATACAAAGGATTATTTGCACGCACAAGATAACACCTAACCCATACAAATGTAATAAATCAACATACATTGACAAAAACTTTGCCTGCAGTTAATTTAGGTATTTTTGCAATGTAATTTACCAATACAAAACGTTAACTACACGTATATCACCTAACCCATACAAATGCAATTTATACATCGACAAAATGAAGTGCCGAAAGCTAATTTAGGTATAATTGCAATACGAACAATGACTCAGTTTAAGAGAGATAGCACTGTCAGCTCATTATTTTTGTTCAAAAAATCCACAGCCCTAAACACCGTGACAGCGGCTGACTTTAAAAAAAATCACACGCACCACTGCATGCCCACAACCGCAGTAAATCGCCGTCACAGGCCGATTTCTGAACGCATTCTGCAATGGCGCGCGACCAATCGGACATTCTGATTTGAATATGGAATATTAAACTTAAACCGCCGCGGCGACCTTCATAAATTTAGCCAATAAATGTCACAAGCTCAAAACGCGCGGGACGACCAAAAAACACGCCGGATTGTTAAAGAGGTTTCAGTTGACATACGGACTTTTTTTACAAGGCGCACGCTTGCGAGGTGTCAAAATTACCCGGCCAATATAAAATTGATGAATTCATAAATCTGTTAAAAGTTTTATAGTGCGCTTCAGTACTTTATTGGTGTATCATTTCCTTCGGCTAACACTAAAAAATAAGATGAATGTTATTTAAAAACAAGTTGGTGTCGTTGGCTTTTCGTAAATTATTTTAACGTAGGTCAACGTTCAGAAATTTAAAGTTGTTTAACATTATCATTTAAACATTTTGAATCATTGACTCGTTGACACATCTGGTAGTAATTCTGCCTTGATGCCAAAAATTTGGACGAATTTTTGTAAATACAACATTTTGTACTTCTCTGTAGTGATGTAGTTTTGTCTTATATATTTTATGATTGGAATTGTATATAAAAACTGTTTCTCAATTTTATTCTCTCATATAATCTTAATTCGGCTTATACACTGTCACTGTGATGCAATACCACAGTAAGAACTCTAAATGTTTTTTTTTGTTTTGGAGGCAAGCTGCGAGCTCAGATAGCTCTTAGCTTTTAAAACTTACAACGAGCTAAAAACCATCCCCGCTTGACTCAAATACTTTTTTGTTGCAGGGTGCGTTAACTAGTTTAGGTTTTAAAAGAAAACAACCTCATATTAGCCGGTATCGGGTACCTAATAAAGGTGCTGAGAGAATAATTCTACATCCCGTAATTCATGATTTTTCCTAACTGCCCTTAGTACTTCTTTCTATAAATGAATCACGTAAGATACTCAAGATCAATGAGCAGCGGTGGCTCATAGGTGTGGACTGCTGCCTTCCAATCTGGAGGGTGCCGGTTCGAATCCCACCACATGCTAATGTATTTTCAAAATTATTTGTACTTTTATCCGATGCTCTTACGGTGAGGAAAAACATCGCAAGGAAACCTGCTCAATATAGTGAGGTCGGTCAATCCTCCCTGGGCCCGCGTGGACGACTAAGGCCTGATCACCCTGTACGGGTAGGCTCCTGCCCCTCGGTGAAGCCGTTTATGGTTTGTCAATGAAGATATACAAATACCCACTTCTACAACTTCCATTACGTCCTCTGCTGGTTTTGAACCTGCACCCGAAATATAATTGAAGGGACTTTATTCGGCAGGATGCACAACGAGATTCAGTTTGGTTTGGATTTTAAAAAATATGTATGTACTGATGACAAACCTTTAATGAGTTACATACTTAAAAAAATAAGAAAACAATTGGCTTTACTTAAACTACCTTAAAATCTGCGCTCTTGTATATTTTAAAATATACAAATTTATATTAGATATGTAATCAATAGCTCATATAATGTAATGATGAAAAATCCATTCAAATCTTTAACTTAATGTAAAAGTGTTATGTGTAATGTAACTTGCAATAGTAAAAAGGTCGATATGCGATTTATTCCTGCATTCGTTTTGCAGTGCCCAGTAATAACACATGCTAATAAAACTTTATTCTACCTACGCTTTATCGATCGTAAAACTCAATCCCATTATGTTCTAGGTGTACATTGCTACCGACTTCATGTTGAAATGAGGTATTGTACAGTATATATAAGAGGCATTTTATATAACTACCGATCCCTTTTGAGATTTAGATTGGTGTTAGCAAAGTATGTATATACGTTATCAGAAATAAGAATGTTACTATATATAATGACCTGGTTAAGGTGGCGGGTAGCAGATGCATGTCGACTGCAAAGGATCGGTTCCTAAGGAGGCCTACGTTCAGCAGTAGACGTTTAAGGCTGTAATGATGATGACTTAATATGAGTTTTGTCCCATGGATGACTTAATTTGTACAATGCAGTGTCTTAAGTTTTATAAATTTCAAAGTGTCCCTTTTTCTTAGATATAAAATTGACTATTATTCAATCTTATTAAATTTTTATCATCATGAGTCATGTAGTAATTTTATTCAATACATAGGGTCAAAATTTAAACAGACAGTACAACAATAAAGTACATGCTAGCTTATCTCTAAAGAAATTTCTTTCAGTAGGCCATGGTGAATAGAAAAACAATGTTATAATTCATTATGATGAGAGGTAGGCTAGACGCCAACCATGCACTTAAAAAAAACAAATAAAATAACTAAATAAATATAGGTATATATTATATACAGATTTTAAGCTTGACTCAGCTCTAGCCTAAGACAATGATTAAAATGTATAGTTAATATTATGCAGTATTTATAGCAGTGTTAACACAATAAACGTTTATAAGCAAATATCAACTTGTAATCTTCGGACAAGAATTGTTTCCTAGAATTTATATAAATACAATAAAAGTCAGTTACTTAAGTTATTTACTTGTATATTACGACTTATCATAAATATTAGACAAATTATTTATTAATACCTACGTAATGTACCTCTACATGAATTGGTACTGCTAACGGCTTAGGTACTTAAGTTGTACGTAAGTGAACGTGAGGTCGTCTGATTTTGTCTTGAGTCTCTATTAGTTTGTCATGCTAGCTTTAAGCAATCATTGAAGTATCTATTTTTATTAGTAAAAAAGTTACACTAGTTCCTAACAACCAAGCGGGAGATTATGGCAAAACGCTTCATAACCGTAGAAAAATCTCAGTAGCAGGGCAATACCTAAATTTGATATGGGCATATATTTGCGAGGCCCCCTGATGTATGACGCAAGAGGACGGATTTTATTATAATAAATAAATAAATATCCACTGAGATTCACACAGCGCCATCTAGTCCCAAGTTAAGCATGAAGCCTGTATTATAGGTACTAAACAACGGATAAATATACTTATATACATTTTTTTTGTAAATACATACATATTATACATAGAAAACACCCAGACCATTACAAACAGACATGTTCATGCACACAAATGTTTGTACTGCCCGGGGATCGAACCCGAAACCCTTGGTGTTGCAGCCGACCTTCAACCGCAACACCAAATGGGCACATTGCGAAAAAAATATGATACTCAAAATGATTATTAATAAAATGCAAACATCTCATTGAAAATTATTTTAATTTTAAAAGCGAATGTGGTAGTCAGATCAGTATTGCCAGATACGTCTTGATTGCCAGTTTATGAATTATTGTTTGCTGGACTAAATGAGTAATTTTTATATTTTCGTTTGCGGGCCTTGGAGGCGTAAAGCCACTTGGTCTCCAGATCAGAAGGACCACTGACGCTCTATTTAAGGGCTAAATAGCAGACTCTGAAAGGGCTGTTAAATAACTATGTTGTCCAGGACGTGGCGAAGCAGGCGGCGCGATGGCTTGCGCCGGCTGCGAGAAGCCTATCCTGGACAAATTCCTGCTTCACGTGCTGGAGAGGGCGTGGCACGCGGCGTGTGTGCGCTGCGCCGATTGCCGCGCGCCTTTGGCTGATAAGTGCTACTCCAGGGATAACAAGCTGTTCTGCAGGAATGACTTCTTTAGGTGAGCAAATTAGTGAAAGTTTTCAAGAGCCATGCTGCGGTAGAGCTGGCTTGATTGATACCATAGTATCACAGGAAGCGAATAGTTTCGTCGAGTGTAGTTAACGGAGGTCCAAATTCCTTAACCCCTTTCCCATACATGTATTACCTCTTCGTTTTTTAAGGTTGGCTAGGTTAATGAAAGTCTAAAGGGTAGGTTCGTGCCCCTCGGTGGGGACGTAGGTATAATGAGCTGATGATGATGATTAATACCCTTTTAAACTTTTCTGGATTTATGCTCTACTCGCAGCGGTTTTGCCTCATTCTGCCGAACGACAAAGGTTAGCGCGGAAAGAATGCGAAATTTTGGTGTCTTACGAAAATCTCAAGTGATGGTCTATAGTTTATGGTACTTACGAGTATGATAAGATAGTTGGAATAAGGTAACATAATTCGTAACGCCTCAACTTACCGTTCGGACTAGGTCTTGTGGCGTAAATTACATTCGCAAGTTTTACAATCTAATGTCGATAGTATCACAGATTGTTTACAACATCGATGCAGTATAATGTGTGCATAATCTAGAAAATGTGCAATAATGTGCATAACATGCACTCTTTTTTAGTATATTTTTTGTCAGAAAAATGCCGTAGTTGGTATGGATACAGTCAAAGTGATTATCACGTTGACTGTATGTTCTTTTCTGACTATTTGAATGACTGTAACTTCAGCATTTAAAACTAATGAACTTTGTTAGGTTCTGTTTGATAACCATTCTTAAGAAATGAGCAGGCATATTGTTTTTGAAAGTGTTTGTCATTTGATATAATGTAATAAAATACAGATCAAATATAATATCTACACTTTGCACGAATAAAATTCATCAGCTCATTAAACGTCCCCCCATTAGGCCTTAGTCGTCCACGCGGGCCCAGTGCGGATTGGACGGCTTCACACCCAATCTTCGAATCTCTTGGCAGGCGTGCATGAACGTCTCCTCACAATGATAACGTACATATATTTTCGAAAATTCGAAAATACATTGGTACGTGTCGGGATTTGAACCTCAGCCCTCCCGGTAGGAAAGCGACAGTCCACACCACTGAACCACCGACGCTCCGACCGACGAATAAAATTATTAAGTCGAAAACTATTTTTATAACGGATCTTAAAAAGCGAATCTTGTTTTTTTTGTTATCTACCCATAACACACAGTTTAGATACCCGCAATCATCCCGCAATTAACCATAATTTTGTCTACGCATAACATCAGAGTTTAAAGCGTTATTGTTAAATTATATGGCGCCAAAATGTTAGAAAAAAAAAACAATTTTGTCGTTGGTCAGGTAGTGGCGGAAAACGGTTCACTTACGACTTCCGCCCACTTGATGGGTCAATTTGGTGACTTTTTAAGTTTAATACTTTAAATAACATTTATCTGAAGGTATAGAGTGTTTGAAATATTTTTTAATCACGCGACTGAGGTTTTGTCTTACTATTTCAAATTATAATATGTAAGTATATGTTGTTACAGTGCCTGTGAGGTTAATTTGAAAGAAATATATTGATACAAAATAATGCATTAAATTTTTTTAACAATGAATTCATCCAAAAGGCCAACAGCAAAAACTCCTTCCAAGCAAAAATGTTAAATAGGAAGCATAAAAGTATAATATTAAGCTTACAAATTAATAAACTATTTGTAGGGAATCAAACATAACTTATTTTCGTTGAAGTATTTACCTATACTAAGGTTTGAACTATAGCGAGCAATTTTACGTCTTAATAATAATAAAGGAAAAAGGAAACAAAAAAGTGTATAAAAAGGAAACGGCTCACCTTTAAAAGTCTCTTCGAGTAATTCGATGACTACTGCGTGACATTTCGTGTAAGTGACGTCATTTCCGGTTGTCGTCGGCGGCCATTGTTGTTAGTTTATCCAAATTTGTTTGTTACGAGTTCCATGTGCAACATTTCCACAAATACGGGCTAATTTGATTTATAGCTGATATTCACCTTTGTTTGAGCGTCTCGTTGGCTCATTGGTGTAGACTGTTGCCGTCTGATCTGGAGGATGCAGATTCAAATCGCGACATGTCCCAGTGTATCGTTGAATTTTCGGAATTATATGTCACGGTAAAGGAAAACATCGTGAGGAAACCTGAGCACGCCTATGAAGAGATTCAAAGGTGTGCGTGAAGTCGGCCGATCCGCACTGTAACAAAATTATACAATACCCATTATTTAGGTACAGTGTCATGTAGTTGATGTCTTCTATTAAACTCATCACATAAATATTTAATTTTTAATCACAATCATACAAGCGTCTTTCCTCAACTTGTCAGAAGGTTTTTTTTGCCGTCATCCATTTATCATAATTGTTTTGTTTTATCTTAAAATAATTTAGAGTGTAGCTCGAGGCAAGGAGAATTCGCACCGTAGATATAAAACATGCAAAGGGTCTTTGGAATAATTAAAAATGGCCCGGAATGAGTATAAAACCATGCCTAGCAGTGTACCATAAATCGTAAATGGAAAGATATTACCTACCTTTATTGTATAAATATATATTTATTTATATGAGTTTAAATATTACCACCCCTCTCCTCTGCTCTAGTTCATTGATTCATGACAAGTTAAATATATTTTTAATCATCAATGAAATGTACATTTACAATTATTACAA
Organism: Leucinodes orbonalis; assembly: GCA_019425675.1. Classification (NCBI taxonomy): domain Eukaryota; kingdom Metazoa; phylum Arthropoda; class Insecta; order Lepidoptera; family Crambidae; genus Leucinodes; species Leucinodes orbonalis. The sequence goes on from PQWD01009233.1 coordinate 12,499, forward strand.
TGAAGCTGAAATAAGTCGGAATCCTTCAAAACATGTTTAACATCATTCCAAAATTGAATTATAACTGGCGTAAAAGTGTATAAGATTAAAAAATGTTCTCGCATCATTTTTTTTGTTACAAGACTGACAAGACCTATATAAAGTGTTCCAAATTCATATTGAGTCCCACAGAAAATCGGTACCGTTCAAAGAGTCAAGATGGCGGCGCCAGTCTTCGTAGCCAAACCGTATCGATATTTTATTCATGCGGCCTAGATCGTTTATGCAAATTGCACAATAATAATTCAGTGCGATGATAAAAAAAAAAAACATTGGTTATTGAGTACGCCTAGTATTTGCAGGGCAAACCACAGACTGCGATATCTATGTATTCGTCGATATGTTGCGGTTTTCGGACAAATTGAAATATTGTTTTATACTATAGCTAAAATATTGCCTACTATCTTTGCCTGTCTATCTGTTTGTTCCGACTAATCTGTGGAACAGCTGGATTTATTTTACACTGGCAAATTACTGATGATATAAGCAGTAACATATCATCAGCATCATCATCAGCTCATTAAACGTCCCCGAGGGGCACGAGCCTACCCGTATAGGGTCATTAGGCCTTAGTCGTCCACGCGGGCCCAGTGCGGATTGGACGACTTCACACACAACCTTCGAATCTCTTCGCAGGCGTTCATGAAGGTTTCCTCACGATGTTTTCCTTCACCGTAAGAGCGTCGGATAACGTACATATATTTTCGAAAAAACACATTGGTACGTGTCGGGATTTGAACCTCAGCCCTCCCGGTAGAAAGGCGACAGTCTTCACCATTGAGCCACCGACGCTCAGCAGTAACATATGTTTCGTACTAATTAACTACCAAACAATATATTTAACAAAATTATTATCAACTTCCACATGTCACTTTATACACATGGACGTTAATCTACGATAACGTTTTGATAATAAATCCCATCGCGATGTTTTATTACAATTAGTACTTATAATTAATTATATATTAATAATTAATGTTATTACAACAGATTTGCAAGAAATACTAAGAAATAACAATTTTAAAGGCCTAGTGCTAGTTAACTATAAACAGAATTCCTATGTAATAATAATCTTCTGAACTATTGTTAAATGAAATCTTTATTTAATCATAAATCCTTATTTAGGAACTGTCATTATCTATTAATTGTTTAAAATTAATGTCATAGTACTTGTAACAACCATAGTGGTCTTGGTACATAGCTCATTGATTTATTTGGGTTCGGAGGTGCAGTTTAAAAATAGTGATCATATTGTCACTGGGACTTAAATGATAGACATTTGCCAGATTTTTTTAAAATCTTTTCTACCTCAAAGGACTGAGTGCCACTTAAAACTTTTGTTTCATGGGACGATAGCCCGCATTGCGGTGAACACCAACTTAGACAAATTAGTATTGAGCCTACATTCTAGTGATTTGAAGGAGGCATTCGTCTTGCAGTGTCATGCTAAATCGCTTACACATACATTTCACTATTACCGGATTTGATCCGGTTGTTTGGGTTAAGGGAGACTTTATCCCTTCATTACTAGTCAAACTTTGTTAGAGATTTATGATAAACGGTTATATATTCAAATTTCCAAGCTAATTTACTAAGAAGTGATATTTCAAACTTTTGTAATAACCAGTAGCAATTAACAGGTGATCGATAGAAATCGTTACTCTTCGATTGCGGGTCGCGGCGGCTCGTTGATTGACTTTGACCCACAAATGCCGCATTGGTTTAGAAACATTACAGTTACTGCCATTAATGATTTTAATGCCGGTAGAGATTAACATGCATTTTAAGCTACTAGATGTCAAAATTTTAGGAGTCCATTTGAACCACAGATTTACTAACTAAAGGTTTAATTTGTTGAATTTGGTATGAACCGTTGTTAAAACTAATTGCATACGATAGTTATCTTTGCCCAATGTGAGGCAGGTGTTACTTTGAATTCTTAAAAAATGTTGATAGTAAAGTATTTCTAAGAATAAATATAGATTCAAAACTTCAGTGGGCACCTCAAATTGAAGCTTTATGAGGTAAACACAGTTCAGCAGCGTATACAGTTAGGTAAATAGGGTTTTTAGTTATTTAAATTATTTAATAAAATACCACAAATTCATAAAGTTATTTAATAAAATACCACAAACTCCATCACCAGTTTAAATTAAAGATTAAACAATCCTCATGAATGAGGTTACTATACAATACACGAATATTCATCGGATAAAGTTGTGTGGTCTTGCACAGTGTTCCAGTTACAAAATCGTTAAAATTAAATTATGTAAAAGTTACGTATAGGTAAATGACAAAACTCTGAAACTAATATTACAAAAAGTTTCAAAGAGTAGATTCCTGCCGGCACTTCTCGAAGATCGTACTTCTCCGAACCGGTGGTAGAGTCATGTAAAAATATAATAATAATAAGTGACGATTTAAAAGTATCTGTAAAAGATTTTTTTGAATAAAGATATTTTGAGTTTGAGTTGACAAAAACAATGTATTCGAATTTAGAATAAGCTTCGAAAATCTCAGCTATGGTTCGAAGTTATCTTTTTTTTATGTAGGCACGTCATGACCTTGCTTTGAAGTACTTGTGATGAAACACGCATTCCAGTCTTTTATTAACCGACAAGCCCTATTAAATCTAAATGTCAAAGGTAAGCCTGATTATCAAGGTATAGACAAATTTTACAGTATTATAGCAAATAACATTATAGAGATATCGAAACCTTATATAATTTGTCATTATTTATATTATTTTTAGGTACTTATGAGTCATGTTGTTCAACACTTAATTCTTCATCTAACCAACGTTTATTATTATCCTAATATTATTTTAAATAATTATAGTAATATGAAGCATATCATATAATATGATAGATATAGGATTTATAGCGCGCTAAATCTATAGATAGATATATTTATATATGTATATATATTTATGAAAGTTACATCAAAGACATTACTGAAACAAGAGGTAAATAAAAATCTGTCATATCTTATATGACTGACTATATTTTGTATATTATGGACCTAATAAAACAAATATTTACGACTTTAACTTTTTTTAGACACTGCGGTGGTACCTACTTTGACGACTCTACCATCTAGTACACCTCCTAGTACTAACTCGTCAATAATAATAGTCAAATAAAAAAAAAATGAAAAATATCTGTCATTTACTTTAAACTCTAGTTATTGCAAAAGGCACGTACTGCTGCCCATTTGACGGTAAGCCACTGATGTATTTTTTAATCTGTGGATCGTTGAAAGTGATGAATGTTAATTATGATGAATGCCCGGTGATAAATGGACGCGTCCGCCATCAGTGCTGGAAGCATCAACGTTTGTTATTTATGACTTTTGAAAATGATGTTGATCTTTGATTTTGGAATGAATACAGTAAACCTACTAACATGTAAAATTTTATTTTGCATAGGTATATTAATCATAGTGCAAAAATATTTAGAAATCAATTAATATGTAAATATTAAGAAATATAATTATAAGCGTAGGCTCATAATTATATATCTTCCTGTATGAACAAATATAGCGTTGTTGTAGCAAAACTCTTGCTAACCGATCTGGAGGGTGCAAGTTCACGTACCAATTTCGTATTTTCGTAATTATATGTACGTATATTATACGCTTTTACGGTGATGGAAAACATCGTGAGGAAACCTGCGCACGCCTGCGAGGAATGGTTGTGCGTGAAGTCAGCCATCCGCACTGGCCCCGCGTGGACGACTTAGGTCTGTAAACTCTTAATGGGTAGGCTCAGCCTCTCAGTTGATGTATAGTGAGCTGATGATGATGATGAATATTTATGAATTCTTATGAATATACAAAAATAGGGGATTAAAAATCAAAAAGTAACACGACTTTTGAAATGAAGCCTGAAAAGTAGAAGGTTAAAACCCACATTCTAAAAGCATCTCTTTTTACAGGCGATACGGTACAAAATGCAGCGGTTGCGGCCACGGCATATCACCGTCGGACCTGGTCCGCAAGGCTCGCGAGAAGGTGTTCCACCTGAACTGCTTCACCTGTCTCGTCTGTCGGAAGCAACTGTCCACTGGCGAAGAGCTCTATGTACTGGATGACAACAAGTTTATATGCAAGGAGGATTATCTGGCGGGGAAGGCGCCGACGCACCACTGTAAGTTCTTTTTTATTTGTCTATGTTCATCATTGGTTTTAGGCTCCGAGGTTTTAGGCTATTATTCATGGAACCTTTTTAAAACTTAAAAGTTTTTTGTTTTCTTTGACTGCGAGTAGCCACCTGTTAGAACTGATTGATTCCTTCTTAAAAAAAATTTTTAGCTGATGTGTTCTTTTAATTTTAAATTGATATAAAAGTTATATTATCTATGATTTATTTCTATTATTTGAATTATTTCTATGATGTTACCTATTTAGTGGAGACAAAATATTCTACTTTATTTATGGATTATAGTAAACCTTTAGTTGACTTTGTGCTGTATGATTAACTTTAAGTACCTATATGTGCCAAATCTGTCTTAGAAAACCTTTGACTGCCCTTTTCTCTCTAAACGCATTAGCTTACCTAGCCCTTCCCGCAACGTCCTAAGCCGAGGTTCGAGTCCCACTCTGTGACACCCTTAGGCTTGTGGTGTAAATTTTTGGCTGAGTGCCATCTGCGCTCGCCAATTGCCCGATGAAGCTGTTAAGGCCATCTGCGGCAAACAGACGTAGTCAGTACGAAAAAAAAACAAATTAGACACAAAAGAGATTTTATTATTTGTTTTGAATAAATCGCAGTCAATGTGTTAAAAATACGAAATATAACTCCAGCAAACATCGAAGCGCAATTTGAAGTTACAGTTAAATTAAGTCAGTTCCATTGCATGTTCGTAACACTTACAATTTGCGACACGGAACACGTATTTGACCGCACGAGACTCACAATCACTGTTTCATTGCGAATTGGAAAGGAAAATAGTTAGCCATACGCAGGTCAATGTCGCAAAATAGTACGGCCAGATCACATCGAAATTACACTATTCTTGTCGGTGAATGTCTTACGTAACCCAATCGAACATACGCGAACACGTACAAAAACGTATTGTTGCCATATGAAAAAATAAATGAGATCTTTTATAGCCCTCACCTCGATCCAATCGAAGGCGAATAATTACTTTTCTAAAACACGACCACGTCTCCTTCAATTTCCGAACGTGACATGTGAGAATTGCATTCGGAGTTTAAATCGCGCTTTTTAGGGATCCGCTGCTAATTGAGGAATCCATGTCTGTGTAAAAAAATACCTATAGTATACATTGAATTATTGAAAAGTTAATTACCTATTTACTTTCCTGTTCAAGATATCTGATATTTTCTTTGAACTTCATTTACAGATAAAAATCTCAAAATATTTCCCAGATTAACTAACTTTGAATAAGTCCTTATATTATAGAGTACATTTACAGTATGTACGACTATTCATTTGAATCGCTTGCCAAATATTCATTAAAAGGTCCCTCGAATATTGAAAAATAGACAGATAGCTGGTCTTCCTATGAAACAAATAAGAAATTATTTCTATTTATTGGACATAAACGAAACCCTAACTTTAATTTATGTACGGAACTCAGCTGCGTGAGCACTCCATTTCGCTCTTGGCCGAGTTTTATTGTTTAAGAACGTATAGCGGGAACAATAAAACCCGGGGCACCCATTTTGAAATCCGATTTTTCGATCAATACGAACCGTAACAGAATCTGATGAAAAAAAGAAACAAAATAACGTAGGCGTCTGACAAAAAGTCAACCGCATTACACATTAGCCACGTCTCCACGCGGTAGTGGCATAGACAACTTTTTACTTTTGTATTACTGGCTTTATAGATAGCGATGCCTTGGCGTGATGTTAAAAAAAAGTGACGGACTGTGAGTCGTGAGTGGCCCCGAGTGCTTTCCTAAGAGATTGTATAAATATTATGATTGGGGGATTGATATCACACCCTCTTGTTACGAAATTTGAGTAAGGTTACTAGTGGGCGGGGAAAGGGTTTTAGCTACTGTAGTATGTTTTTACCTCTTCAGTTTTAGTATTATTTCAAAAGCAAAAAAATACGATCATTTTATTACTATGCATACACACTTCATATTTTAAAACCTTTTAAAGTTTAAATACGGCTAAGTTTGTAATCTTTTTTGTATTCTTCCCTAGGCTTAAAGCCTCCTTAAAGAGGTTTTATTTCCGCAAAACCCATGATCCGTAATTTCGCAGTATGTGAGCGTATAAAATGTTATAGACAAAATATGATCATAGGGCACAATAGCTGCACAATCTCGCATTAACCGCGTAAGCTTCTTAACCCTCCCGAGTCCCGGCGGGGCCTAATCTACCCATGCGTGGGGTTTAGCTCAGCTAGTGGAAACAATACCTTGTTTGCCATATCTATATCATTTCGCTCACTGAGCTTCGGGGGGCTCAAAGATATATCGCTTTTCGAATTCCCTATAAAATTCAGGTGGTGTGATTTTTGGCAGTTGAAATGTATTCTATGTATGAACTCTAAATTGAAATCTTAATCATATTAATTTCAACAACAGGCGTACAAATTAATTAAAAGTTGTTCATGAAGTATTTTAAATAGGATTAAAAAATATATATAAGTAGTGATTCAGTCTAAAGAGGTCAATGTTAAATATACATTTATTTTCTAAAACGAAAACTTAGTCTGCTAGATAAATGACAAGTATTAACATACACAGATTTATTACTACTACATCGTAATATTGTCTTAACCCTGTAATTAAAACTACAAACCGAGTTAATTTCCAACACATTACTAGGTCGCAGACGCGGTCGCGTGTCCGCAAGTTTATTTGCCAAAGTTATTCCGCTCTAACAATGTCTAAACACAATTACTGAGCGCAAACATAAGAGGCGCCGCGGGCGTGCACATGTTGAGCACAGCCCTACTATATGTTTTTTTTATTCTTCTTGCATGATACCGAGGGGTTTATAAAACAGTTTTCAATTCGGTGGTTATTAAGGACACAATAAAATAGCGCAAATTAAATTAAATTTATAACTATAATGGAATGCAGATTAATTATATACAAGTAAAAAATCTATAGTTACATACAATAGTAATAATAATAAAACCAACTTGAATAATAGTAATAAACTTATGCACTTCAAATAATACACGGAATAAAGTATCGTGTATTATTTGAAGTGCATATAAGTTAACTCAATTTTTTATTTATAATAATTAACAGACGCTAATATTTACCATGGGTACTAGAAATGGTATAAAACCATTTGAGAGTCAAGAGAGTTTTGGTTTTTCTATCACTTTAAAAACTCAGCTCAATCTGCTTTTTCGTCTCTTGAGTCTATCTAGACATATACCTAAATAAAATTGAAGTGAATTTTGTAATATTGATATACCATTTTTTACGTTCGTACAACAAAACATCAATTATAAATAAAATGTCTGTCTTTCCGTCTGTCTGTCTGTTTGATCCAGGTGATCTCTAAAATGGCTGGACAGATTTTGACGGATTTTTTTTTTGCAAGTAGCAAACACATGGGCTACGTTTTACTGCGGGAGAACATCGTATACCGCGCGTAACACCGGGGGACACAGCTAGTACTCAATAAAATTTTCAAATGGTTCCTAATAAAGTATCCTTAACTTTTACCGACCATGTTAAACAAATAATAAACATCTTCATGTCGTTCTCGGAGCTAAGCTGTTTAGCTTAATGTTATTCAAAGCCGTAAACGATACAGTAGCCCAAATGGAATACATTAGCATTGGACAATTCAAGTAATGAAAACTAGAAAAACCGGTAATCGTTACTGTTTACAATGATCTAGTTTCGCCCATATTTGACACGCGGTGTTCATTTGAGATTGAGAACGATAGTCAATAATTTTAAACGTCAAACGAGTTGACAGAATTTGGACAGGTATAACAGGTTCAAAATTCCATTTTTAGTTTGAGCAATTATTATAAAATTATAAACCAGTTTAATCTATTTTCGGTAAATAACAGATTGTTTTTGGTATAGATTGGGAAATTCATTGAAATTCAGAACATCCTGCCCTAAAATCGCAAATATTGTAATGTGATACCTTTTTAAAGTTTGCTGATTACGTTCTATCTCAAACCTGATACGACAAAATTTCCGTTTTCTGACATTGAAGTGGTACAATCGAGTGAGCAATATCAGACCACCCCATTAATTCCGCGTGGGTTTAGGGTTAGCAAGAGTTGTTCAATGTGCAAAATATTTCCGTGCACCGAGTTACATCAAATATTTTAAGAAAACATTTCCCGAGCCCCGGGCGAGCCGCGGCATCGAGGGGTCGGTCGGACCTGCGCGGGCCGATAACGCTTATCAATCAAACGCACGCCACGCGCAGGGTTGACTCGGCGGGATGAATTTGCTTTTATTTTCGCAGAGAGGGTTAGCTAGAGCGCTGGGGATATCGAGTGAAAATAATTCTGTTTTTGAATGTTGTATTTTAAAACAAGGAAGTGGACGGTATTTTTCATGGTTTATACATACATTTCATGGTTTTCTTTGTTCTGCGGTATTGTTGCATGCATTTATTTGATTAATAGGTGTGAATAATTCAAAAGTGCAACACATGTACATTATGTTGTGAAAGATAAACATAGTTACGTAAATCATTAATATTTATAAGATTCATGACGTACTTTCCAAAAATAAATTGTAAACATCAATAGTGCAATGCGATGATCCCTGAAACAAAAACACTTCATTTCTTTAAGTATCTACAACCAAGGGCGTTACAGGTAGCATATTATCATCATAATTAAAAAATCAAAACAATGTTCCTGGCGGCTTGCAGCCATCTCTTTAAACAGTATAACAATAATATTACTTATCGTTTTGTGGCACAAAAATGACGTACAATGAAAATGAAGTGTTTATTTAGTTCAGGTCCTTACGGAACACCTATGAATGTCAAATGAAGCTACCACTGGTTCGGACGGTAGTTTTCTACGGAAAAGAATACAGCATCAAAATCACTAGTTACTCTTATCAATTAGAGTGATTATTTGTACTTATAGTAATACTGTTTTAAGGGATGGCGGTAACCCCAGAGTTCTTATAAAAATCTATGAAATGCATCTTTAGCGGATAATGATATTGTGAGTGTCGCTACATTTAATATCTGTTGCATTTTATAGAAACGTAAGTAATTTTCATAAGATAAAAGTAAGCAACAATTTTAAAAGTTATTGCAAAATCTTAATTTTGTACATGAACAATTTGATGTGACTTCACGATAATAGTAGCCGAGAGAGGTCCGCTAATTATTTTTTTTATTCAAACATCTGTTTACACAATCAAGTAATTAAAACTACTCGCTTAAATTGGAATGAATGACGCTAGAATAAACTATTTTCATTTTAACAAACAAAACAAAGTAACCTTTATAAAAAAATACAGTACTAATCAAATAATTGTTAACTGCCAGTCCCTTCGCTAGGGCGCGTGCCCTAGGCGCCCGCGGCTGTTAACGCTGATGCCTCTGTTGCGATGTTGTTGGGATTTCACTCTCTACCTCTTCTACCATGTTTATTGTACCCTAGTATATTATAGTTATATGAAAACATAGTTTTTAAAATGTACCCAAATTTGGTGAATTTTATAAATGCCATTTGGTTTAGTGGTCGAGACGTCGGCTGCCAAAGGTTCCGGGTTCAATCCCCGGGTAGTACAAAAAATTGTGTACATGAACATGTCTGTTTGTAATGGTCTGGGTGTTGTATAATATGTATTTATAAGAAAACTAATATAAGTATGTTTATCCGTTGTTTAGTACCCATAATACAGGCTTCACGCTTAACTTGGGACTAGATGGCGCTGTGTGACTGAATATATATTTATTAATTAGTTTTATGGAATTTTTTTGGCAGTCGTAGTTATATGCCCAACAAAACCTTGTTCTTTTTACTTTTACTTCAATGTTATATTTATTAGAATTATATTTTTTTTACAATAATGTTTCGTGCCCACACCACACCGTAGGCAAATTGAATGTTAAACTTTTGATACCAGCTTTTATATTTTTTATTCCAACTTTTTCAGACGAAAATAGATGTTTGTTTTAACGCGCGATTCACTTGTTTGCCAACATAACGTGCTCACCAAAGAATTATTATGAATTCAGTAAAAGTATTCGCGAACTCCAAACTAACACGAGAAACAACTGAACAAAAGAAACAACTTAACGGGGAAAATTTTGACGTAAACAGTAGGTACTTGCCACGCAATCCAAACCTTATTCCCTTCACCCAAAAGCCGTGGTGCCGTGAGAGAAAGTTGATGTACCTACGAGTATATATCGCGTGTTCAGAACAAAAGTGACCTAACTTGACGTTTCCTTAATTCTGATTTCGCCATAAGCCGGAGACTTTTTAAGACCTTCCCGTTCCGATTTCGTTTCCAACATTTTGACGCATGAAAAGGGTATACCTCTTCATTTGAATCTATTTCAGGTGATTCAACCTGAAATAGATTCAAATGAAGAGGTAAAATTTTAATCTATAGAACGCCGGATATCCAGACACAATAGAAAATCTATTGTCTAGCACATCAAAGCGTCATTGGCGGAGAAAGGATTAATTTAAATTTTCCAGAAATAAGATTTTAATGATTTATGTAACTTTTACACTAAGCGTCACATAGTACGAACGGCGTGGAATGGAGGAGACGGATAGAATTCCATTTCGACCTCCCCTTAGCGGTAGCCGGGGGGAGGGGGGAGAAGGTCCCATTACGCGATTCTGCATCCGACGGCACGAGACGAGATGATCGAGCTAATAAGACATCCGACGAGAAAACATTATTGTATACATTATAGACAGGCTAATTTCAACATGTGTACCTTTGAAAATTTCTTTTTTGTGTAATAAAAAAAACTAATTAAATTTTCTATCCGGCGGTATACGGCGGCTGAATGGTTAAAATAATACCTTATTATAAGCGAAAGATAGCCCAATTAGAGTTTATACACATATGCGTTAACCCTTGCAATGGCAACACCATTTGTTCCGCGTTCACTAGTTACGGTGCCTCATTCGAGCCACTGCGATTGCGTCCTATGTCTGTCCATTAATTTTTATTTATCGTTAAAAGCGATCGATAGGTAGCGTGCTCGTAAAATGGCCGCAGTAAACGTTTATGTTTGAGTTTTATGATGTTTTAATGTTGCGTTTTTGAAAGCTCGCAAGTCCCGAGTTTCTATTTTATATGGACTCGTGGAATAGAATTATAGGTAGTAAAACATGTCAAGATGCACCATAACGGTGCGCGTTTCAGCCGACCGATAATATCGTGGCGAAAATTAAGTTCCGAGAACGATTTATAGTTTAATGTTGTTAGGTTACGTTAAACATACGTCGCAAACTCTATAACGCTATAAGCAGCTAACACGGCAATGTGTAGCCGGAAATCCTCACACTTGGTGTTGTGATTAGGACAACTTGTTGTAAACATATAAGTTTATCCGCTCGATTGATAAGCGGGCAAGAATTCCCGAAATTATTGTTTTAATATTTGTTGGAGCATAAATTTTGTGTATTGTTTTTCCGTAGGATCATTCGATTTGATTTACATACATACAAATAAGAGCTATAGCTAAATTAACTACCAGCTTACTAATAAGGCTGCTCTACAAACAAGTACTAGGTACTTAACACCTATTGGGCTATGTTCGGTGTTTCCTACGCGATAAGAACCGAAAAGAGAACGCAGTAAAACAACTAAAGTGACAGACGATGGTCGATGCGGCAGAAAGGTTCTTGAGTGGCGATTGTGATCATGAAATGAAATAATTAGGTATTTGCTCAAAATAAGGTATAGAGAAACGTGAGCCGCCCTGAAAATAGGTGTTCCCAAAGTGTTTTTTCACTATACAATCTCGCTGGGAGATTAAAATTCACAATCAGAAGATCGTGAAGGCAGGTTGCTTAAGCTTTGCTTAGTTATCACAAAGCATGGCTATGGAGATACCTTTCTCTCGCTTAGTTAAGTGATACAGAATTCATGTTGTAGTTTATTGTTTATATAATAACTGCATCAATTTGAGTTACATGTGAAATTTAATAGCGGAAGAGCCAGTCGATCCATAACAGCTGTAAACGTTAAATTCCACGGATCACGTACCAACAAATAAAGACAATGAAAAAAATAACCTAATCGGTCAACGATTTACAGCGTCGGGAGCGTACCCCGAGGGCAAATTATCGATAATCGACCGACTAACCAAATAGCTGGTGTCGATACAAGTTATCGAGAGTAATCGTCATAATCGCTAGTGCCGCGCGATTGTTGCTCGCCATTATGGGACGTGCGCGCCGTTTAAAAACATAACCATTGTTATTGACCCGTCATTCCGACCCTTCGCCTAATGTTCCAATTCGATACCCAACGGTGCCGGGCTCAAATTACGATGGATGTATCGAAAACTTTTTGTACACGCATATTATTGAAATTATTATTTATTATCTGTAATTGACGGCGACGTTTTGAGGGTTAAGTTCGGCGTTTAGCGTAATTTGGTTTGGAGGGCCCATCGGTAATGAGTAGTTGTCAAATTGTGGGGCCAATTGGTTGGTGACTATCTGTATAATGTTTCCTGTCGGCATCCATTGTGGCACAAGTGCACTTCGCGACATGCGTAAATAATTACTCTATCTTTTTATAGATGGTCTGATAGGACACATCAAGGTTTGTGTTTAACTATCATTGTGTTTTCTCATGTGAATTTTCATTTCTTACTAAATATTACACGTGTTGTTGCATTATAAAGCAAAAACATCCTTTTATTTTTCGTTCTAATCAACTCTACCTTCAGACTTAGTTATTTTCACTGTTAAACATAAGTCTTTTCTGTGTCTTCTATAAAGCTCAGTCTACTGCAATTGGATTTTTCATCCATGCCTATTTTATTGAAGTTTCGAAGACTACTATCATACTTCAAAGGCAAAGTACTTCTGTAAGGCGGTAATTTTAGAACCTACTCAAAACCGAATCATCCGCCTAAATTTGGAATTGTACATATTTTTCATTTATAAGTCCACAGATAACCAAACGTTATCAAGCTTTAACAGCATGCGGTTGTAATAAAAACAAAACTCCGTGTTATTCCGAATTCTTTTTTTTGCTCGTGGTTATTGTGCGCGGGTAAATGGCGTGAAATTGACGCGTGGCCAGTGTTTGCGGAACGTTTCTGCTTCGAATACTATATGGCCAGTTCCCAATGCATTGTACGAACTGCATTTCAATCTCCTACGGGAGAGAGGTATATTAATACGTTGACTAGTTAATCCCAGACGTGGCAAGATATGCGGTAAAGCATTGCTCCGTATTTTACTTAAAATAAGTATTTTTTGTTATTTCAAAGACGACCAGGACTTCCTAGGTGCCATTTGTACTAAATTAATATTTTTTCATTGTTTGACCATATGACACACATGACAGATATGAAATAGAGGTACTAGCAATATTTTAAATATGCGAAGCGTAAGTCCTCTCTCTCTCTGTCTCTTCGGAGTCTAATATCAGTACATCTAAGAGACATAGGTCTCCCCCATTTTAAGGCCAGGATGTACGTGTATCAATATAATCAATTTTACAATGCTGACAAGTCAAAAACAAAATACATTTTATTCAGAGTAGGCTTACAATAAGCCCTTATGAGCGTAAGCTGCAACTCACCTACGAAACAGTGACAAAAAAGGAGTCATAGAGTAGCTACAGTTGCCAACTTATGAAGCAAAAATCGAATAAGTTTGCTGCCTGTGACCCTTCAACCCTGAACAAAAACCATAACTAAGTATTAAGGTGGTAAAATGTTTGGCGTCCTATACTCGTAACTAGTGTTGCCGCTCCACGCTCCACGATCGATAGTCGATATAGATAGTAATTAATAGTATCGATACTTTCGATAGCTTAAATTAACGTATCAACTATTGATACATAAGCATTTAAATGATACCATCGGTAGTATTAATATAGTATCAAAGCTTATTATTTCATTGCCCATCACTATTACCAAAGATATCGATAGTATTTAAAAATATGGATACTATCGATATGCCTTTCGATAGTTTATATGATTTTCAAGGTCAACTATCGATAGTTAAACCATCGATAGTTCGGCAATACTGCTCGTATCTTCAATTACTTACTGACTCCTCCAAAGCCTTCTCTCGCCGAAAACCGGTAACCTCCGATCGACGTTATACAAGTTGTGTAAGTTTTCTTTTATTTTTATTGGAAACTGTACGGTGTAATTGACGGCCTTCGAAGGTCTTTAAACAACTTTCTACAAGCCCCTAAACTAATCAACAGTGAAAATTACGGTTTCTATTTTAATAACATATTTTTCATTAAATCACCTTGATTGATAATTGAATTCACTTTAGATTGGAATAAACGCGAATGATGGAGTTCATTATGTATCATAATAACTATTATAAAATCCCTAATCGGATAATATCACTTCATTATCAGCCTATAACGTCCTTCTGCAGGGTCAGTCCTTCCCATAAAGCGGCTATGGGGAGCAAGCAAGAAAAGAAAGAAAGAAAAAACTGAGAGTAATCGCATATCTATAGCCAATACTATATTTCTATATACGACTGCAAATACAGCGACAGCAAGGAAATATAATTTCCTTATCTCCCCCTAGCATTCACCCCCCTCCTCCGACCCTCGCCAGTTCAAAGGTCGTTTCGAGAGGTACGATGACAATTCTGCAGAAAAAAAACTAAGAAGCGGAATGGAAACTCTTTTTAAGTTTTTTTGCGATCCGCTTTGTGTCTACTAGGGTTTTTATAGTCTGTGCTCTGAATTGATAGCTTGACGGACGAGGAAGTATATGCATTCCGTAGATACTCGTAGTTTCCTTTGAATTAAATACGGCGTTTAGTTATTGTACTTTTTATCTTACACAATTTGTATGGAGACAATGTGTATTAGAAACAAATACACAAAATGGCTGGTGCAAAAAAATGCCGGAACCATAAATTTGACTTGGATTTGTTTTTGATCCAAGTTGTTAATTTTGGTACTTATCTATATAAAAAAGTCGGAACATGGTGTAAGTTTACATAAAAATTATACAAAGTTTTAAAGACGTGAGAATTGAATTTCTTAAGATTTTGCGCGGCAAATGTCTTACGAGCTTATTTCCCAAAAGGTGTAATCAATAACGAATCTCGTTTAAAATATATCAAAAAACCAAAATAACAATTGCCTAAATCACCTTTAACCCTAAGCCGCCGCGTAAAAAACCTTCATTAATCCTTTCCTTATTAATTCAGGTTGCGAGCGAGACTCGGGCCTAGATCGGCATTGCCAAAGGCCTTGCCCATCAGGTGGGCCTCCTTTAATTGGGCCCCCTGCGCCAGCCGCGTTAAAGGGCCAATGCATGTTATTTATTGATCAATCCGACGGCATTACTTGTTTTTGTGATAAGTGGGCATTTCAATACACCTCGGGCGTTCGAAAGGTTACATTTTGGTGGAATAAATTTGTCGGTGTACCTAAGCGACTAGTGCTTGTATTATAATTTTATAAATTACTGCCATGATAAATACAAAAATCTTTTTTTTAATAAGTTAACGGTATGGCTATGGTCAGTGCGCTCACCTGGTGATACGTGATATGTCTGGCGTACGTGGTGTTGAAGGACACAGTAGATAGTCGTTGATAGGCCGTCACCTGAGACGATAGATTTTATACCCAGTACTTTTACTAGCTAGAGAAAAGAAAAATCAAGAAAAGTAGCGATGAGAAATAGATAATGTAAAAGTTTTGAATTGCTTGTAACTGCATTCGTGGTTATGCAAAGGTTGTGGGTTCGGGTCCCACGCGGAGTGCTTATCCATTCAAACGATTAGCTGAAATTTAAGTCCCCAAACAGTAGATTTCCTACTTTTTCTTCTCGTTATACATTTGGTCGATCAATATGTTGATACTTTAGAATAAGATTTAATCTGTTACTTATTTATCCAAAAAAACATTAATGATTTCAAAGTAAGTAGCGAGTTCGTAAAAGTTCCAGTTCCCAGAAGCATAACAACGTTGACTGATATCCGACACTTGTGCAGTCAAAACGCGCCATTCATACAAAACATATGCTCATAAAGCGATCGTGGTATTACTCAACCTTAACACTTTAATAGCCTGAATCGGGAATCGAACCCGCGACGCCTCATTTCACTCCGCTTCCTCACTTACACACGACGCTCTTGCACCATATAGTTATAGGAATAGAGTCGAAAAAGGTTTGTTTGTGCATTTCAAAACTTAATTGGGTTGCTTGTTGTTTGTAAAGCTTGTGTTTGAATGTAAACAGGAAATGTCACTCTAAAATGTTAGTGTTAGAGTGGGAATTAGATTGATTCCTTGCAGCAGTGCGAATTCAATTTTCTTCGGTAATCCAAGTCAAGGAAGACGCTTTTGATTGACGACCGCGATGGAAAACTCGATTATTATTGTATTGTGTTGTTTGTAGTTATCATGTGGCGACCGCGGCGTTACGTTAGTGGCAGGTGCTTTTCATTTTTGTAGACACAGAAACGGTCTTACACTTCTGAAAAGACAATACCATACTTTTTGTAAGACTATCTATAAGCTCGCTAGTCGGATTTTCCAAAGCTCCTGATAGTCCTTTACAAATTTGTCGTTTTTGACCTGGATAATTGATCTAGATACCTATATGAAGGAACTAATTCCATTTATGTCCCTGGTAGCAAATTGCAATTATTATAAAATCATTTTCAAGTTAATCAATCAACCAGCCATAGATTTTAAGTAGGTTGAAGACTTGGCACTGAGTCGTCTAGGTGAGTTAGTTAGTTCACCGCAGTGCGAGATATCGTCCCGTGAAATAGAAGTGTTTTTACTGTGTTTCGGGATGAGGGCACTGTAGCTAGTAAAATTACCGGGTATGAGACCTCTGTTATTTCGGGTGACGGGCGCCGTGCGGCATTGATGGAGATTAATAACTGTTTATCAGCTGCTGGTCTCATTCAATGCCGCTTTGTTATGGTCAGGCGTATCACTTACCATCAGTTGAGCGTCCTGACCATCCTGTACTTTGAAACATAAAAAACCCTTGGACGTCCCATTGCAGGGCATAGGCTTTTCCACGCAACTATGGAGAAAAGCCTTAGTGTGTGTTTTAGAGGTGTTTAGAAAAAGTAACACCAGAATTTAAAATTCTGAAGATCAATGAAAATTTTGAACTACATTTTCTGTAGGTAATACTTTTTTGTAAAATATTCAAAGTACCTATTTTCCAAAAAAAGACGTACAAGCTATCAATTTTTGTTCTGTATGACCAAATGTAGGTATTCTATCGTAGATTTATATAGAAAAAGGGCTGAAAGCTACCGACCCTATCATGTTTATGCACGCCATAGATTTTTAAACACTTACGTAAGTTAAGCTTAACACCGTTTCATCGCAAAAGCGGGCAGTGCTAGTAGAGCGAAAAGTTAAAGCAACTATTTGTTTATTACTCAATACCAGTGATTTTGTTAAAACACGGCTTATTTTTATTGATTCCATGTAATCTCGAGCCTTAGTGTCGCAAACTCCGCAACGCGGAAATATTTGAAAATCCCGGAAAATAACTACCATTCATAAATCAGGTTACAAAATCAACTTTCTTAAATATTACTAAACTTACCGGAAAATATCGAATGTATTTCGCACATTTATACCGGTGTTTTGCATCGATTCAAATAATGGGTTATTGGATATCCGTTAAACCAGTCGTGAGCTACCGATACAAACTTCGATTTTATTGTTTTCTAATTTTACAAGGGTACTAAATCACCCACTTCTGCGAAACTGACTCCACACAATTACTTGCATTATTATATTTTTTAAGCTGTAGACGATTTCAAACATAACCGCTACATCACCTTTCCCACATTGTGATTTGGATACTTTATCTCGTCTTTTTTACAACATGTAAATAAATAGAAACAAGAACAACACCGCGGCGATATTATTAATGCGAAACAAAAACAAAAAGTTTTTTATTCAAAAATCGAACGGCGAGAACGAAACGTCCATAGACAATAATGGAAAGGAACAAAGAAGTAAAAAAGCGGGAAGAAACCTGTCGACGCCATGTTGTGTGGCAGTCGGCCTTCACGCCTCGGCCGCCGAAAGATTATCTTTCGAAAAAAGAACCGAACGGGAGACGGGTTTTGGACGACAAAGGTCTTAAGTACATGTTCTTTTCATTGGATAATGTTATTTTTTAAGTAGCTATTAAGGATTGTATTGGCATGGTGCCTGCTGTGCGTGATGATTTGCTCCCCGATGCGGGTGAAATGCCTCGTCACTGCGGCTGCGCGCTCGCTGATGACCTGTCAATTTCCTCGTGTATTGTACGATTCACGAAAGAAGACTATGCGCAGAAGTCATTTTTTAGGTCCTATTGGGGGTACGGCAGAGGGGCGGGGGTAATATTATAAGAGCGGGGCAACGCCATTGGTCGGCGCGTTTCTGAGGACAAGGTTGCTCTATCGCTATTCGTCTATATTGAATTTAGCGCGCTGACAGTACTCTAGAATACAGTCGGAAGGAAAACTGTTTCGTTGCATTTTATTATTTATTGTTATTTTTTTTTGTTTTCTGAGCCATTCATTGAAATTCTCTAGTATATGTTGCTTCGAAAAGCCAGGCGAGAAGGATGATATACGAGTTTAAATATATTTTGTAAGTAGATTGTTGACAAGGTTTCGCAAATCTTGCAATTTTGTTAAAAAAATAAAATCAATATATCCATCTTTAATGAATCTATAACAGACATTATAAACAAAAAATATCGGATTAATTTGAATAGAAAAACAGAACCATTACCTATATTTTGAAATACTTGTTGGTACTTTGCTGATTATATTATCCCATGATTATTTGTTATATTTCTACATGATTGATTATTATTTTAATGAAGAAAAATATTGTTTCACTATCATTAAAATATTAATTTCCTTTTACGCTTAAAGAAATACTCTATAGATAAAAATTTGATAGAACATGGTCATAATATTCTCCGTCTCCCACCTTACCATCCGGATTTAAATCCTATAGAAATGGCTTGGGCCTCCGTAAAAATTTATAAAAGAAAAAGTTAATCCAATGGTTCCACAAAAATGGAAAAAACTATATGACAAAGTAAAATTTGAGCCTGAATTATGCTTAATTACATAGGTATCTTTTAATCCTGAACATTTATAACAGAATTTGATTATATGAGTTAATTAAAAAAAATATATATTTTGATGTAAGTATTTTGTTCATTAGTGTACATGCGCAGACGGCCGCCATTTTTGGTCTTCTTTGGTGAATCGTACTATACGCCGGTCGACCGCTGAGAAAAAAGTGACATTAGAGTGGCCATCTATTATTGACTTTATGTGAGGAGATCGAGTCAAGATTGATCGTGTTTGGCTCAGCCCTTTTAATTACAGCGTATTCAGTTGAATAGCTTTGTGTATTGTGTCTACTGTTCGGTAGGTGGTTGGTGTTATATAGATATGTTGTTTATGTAGATACTGAAGTCGGGGCTGGCCGCAAACTTGTGGCTTTGACGTTTGTGATTGTAAGACTTGGTAAGACTCTTGTTGTGTCGGTGGCGTTTTAATATGCTTGTGTTGTATTGTTAAATTATTATTTTCATTGTTAGTAAATTGTCAGCAAACATTTTTACAAAAATTCTAAAGTTAGCTTTTCATTACATTTGGCGCCACGAAGCGCCAAATGTGTTATGTCTTTGCAGCACATGTTTTTCATGTTAATTCAAAAATACTTGTAATTTCTACTTACTTCTATTTGAATGTTCAGTATTATTATTTTTATAATTAGATTGGAGTTATTAAGTGCAAAATCACATTTGAAGTTTAAAAAATGACGACTGTTAAGTCAATGGCAAAATCAATTGCGTTAAAATACGTATCCCTTAGATTAAATCCTTGGCTCGCTAGCCTTTCAAAATTAATGACGTAATTCAATCAATATCGTGTATTTTGCAACTAACATGATTATGTTTCAACCTTTTTATTTGTCTTTGATTTACGTACCTACATATAAAATATACTTAACAAATAGAAACATAACATATAATAAGTAACTACTTCAAAATTTAGTGGCAATGATACCTAGGATATGTACCTATCTAATATTAACAAATTTTATAGTACAAGCCTACCTACTTATCTAGTGAGCTCATTAGGGTACTTCGTAACCTTAAAAGTAACTTGAAACCATAGTTAAATTAAATACTAATATGAGTAGGTATATCTTTATAGGTACTAAAGCTTTATTGTTTTCATAACTTAGATGTGAAATAATCAAATGAAGTAGGTACTACATAAAAACAATGTTGAATGTAGATACGTAAATTGCAGTAAAATAGAAATGATGACTTAGACCTTTTAGTAATGTTCTTTAATATTGCATACCTATGCAATATTAAAGAACATTACTAAGGTTGTTTAGCCATAATGACAATAACCATCCCACGAATCTACGACTTATCTATGTGTTGACCCATTTACTCCTATCTGTAAGTCGCTTGACAGATATAACGTGGGAGTTTTATGAAATGAATTTAAATTTCAAATAAGATCCTATTTGTTACCTATTTAGCTTTATCACGAATTTATGGTTTTATTTTGAGAATTTAAATAATTTATTACTGGGTAACCAAATTGGTTTATTATTTTTAAACTTTTAGTTTTTTTTTAGTTTTACGCGTTTCGTTTTTAACAAATTGTTTGCATAGTATTAGTAGTAGTAATTGCAAGATTTATGTCCAATTCACAAAAGCTTAAACTAAAATAGCTATAACAATTAGTAATTTATTATAATTTCTGTCTGTGTCTGTCCTAAGTTTCGTAGCTAATTTGATGAAGTGGTATTTAAAATGATTTTCATATGTTTCAGCATTATAAAATAAATTTAGGTCATCAATATTTTCATCTATTATTGATATTAACGTAGTCGTTTTTATATAATAAATCCGTATTTAAGAACTAGAGGTATAGAAATAAACGGATACATTTAAACCCTTCCTGATAATAAGCATAGTGTTAAATTGCTACAAAAGAAACAACAATCTTGTAGTTATGTGGTTTTAGAGTACAACTTCGTTAACTTTTTATTCTGTATGTCGCGACGCCATTCGCGCCGGTGCATGTCCGCGCGCGCTGCGCCCGCGCACCTTGTTTATGCAATTTGCAATTCCATATGCCACGGCTTGGTGTCTACGGTATTTCGTTTTGTCTTTGTGTGTTCACAAATTGATTCTCAGTCAATCTTATCTTTTGGTACAAGATTATAAAACTTATTTTTCCCAAAATTAATAGATATTAAAAACTGGCAATAACTGAAAATATTTCAGATCTTAATATTTATTTGGATAGTCAATAGGGCAACAACTGATAGACAGTTATTATTCCCCATCAATATCGCACTGCGCCCGTCACCCGAGACAACAGATGTTAGGTCTCTTATACCCGGTAATTTCACTAGCTACAGTGCCCTCATCCCGAAACACAAAAGTGTATAACACTCCTGCTTCACGGGATGATATCTGGCACTGCGGTGGTATGCGGTGGCGGTGTATATTATATATAGTCCGGCGATGATTATGATGATCTCAATAGCGGATGTTTTTTTATTTTACCTACATTTATATCTCCTTATTTCAAGGTGTCTGCTAGGCCTGTGCCCTACTGCGAGCCATCTGCGTTAATTGCCCGGTGAAGTTGCAAAGGCCACCAACTGCAGTAGTCAGTTTAAAAAAGGCCTGTGCCATACAGAGAAACGTAATAGGCTGATAAAAGATATTCGAACAAGAAACAACGCATGCTCAACCGTACACCATTACAGTCAAGTACATTAAGCTACGACTCGTCTGCGCTCCATTCGTTTTGTCTATTCGCAAATTATGCACTTTTTGCATAGATTAGATGCAGTCAGTTTGCATCGTGGAATGCGGGGCGCAGTATGCTTTTGTAAGTTTAGTCAATAACGAACCTAATAGGGAAGATGCACAAATTTTATTTTTGTGTTTATTTTAAAGAACTACATTTGGAATAGACCACAAGTATATTTAAAAAAAATCTGCATAAAAATGCGGTTTGAAATTGACAATTTCAAATTTCGCGCCAAAACGGCTGCGTGACGTTTGACGTCAGATATGTGAATGTACCTCCTTTTCTTCAAGGACTTTCATACTTTTGCATTTTTTCTCGACTGTCGAGACCTAATTTATAAGAATTTTAATTAACTCATAATGTATGGATTTAATGAATTGATACTCCGGAAAAAAAGCCGCGTTGACCATACTTTGTGCCAATGTGATCATCTAATAACAATCATATTGTTTTTGACTGACACAAAACCAGGAAAAAAGAGATTTCGAGCTGTGAAGACAAATGAATTATTCATCAAACTATTTTTCGATGCAGTGAAGACGACTAAGATGTTAGAATACTTGTTATATAGTACTTGTTATTCTTCATCTGCTTGTATGAAAAACAAACATATTTACCTACCTAATACAAATACAATAACAAAGTTGTCTATAACTTTTTATGGTTACGATAAGGAATCATGTTATAAAGTTTAAAAACTTTGTGAATAGAGATGCTATACCCCATATTTTTGAATGCTAAAACAGATGCTTTGACACCTGAATCAGCAATAATAAAAAAATGTTAAATTCTTGTAAGCATTGAAAATACACCAAGTTTAATGTTGATTTATTATATTACAGTCACAAAAACATACAAACTTACACAATTATGATATAAATTAAATAATGATTTTTTAAAACAAAGGATGTTATTATTATTTCTTCTTTGTTCCTGGTTTATCTTTAGAGTGTAGTGTAAGTGCCTGCACAGGGCAGTTCCATGTGGAAATCCTCAAGGCAGCGTTTTCCAATCAGTTTCTGCTCACACTGTGATGAGTTAATATATAACCTTTTCTTTTTGCTCACTACTTTAATTTTCATGTTTTGGTGATGAAAAACAATCATTTCTAGATTATCAGTAGACATTATGCTATGATATTTTAATAAAGTACCGTAAAAAGTCCATTTCCCAAGTTCACTTCCGACAAAAATAAGAACCATGTCAACATTAACTTTGGTAGTTTCCTGAAGACTGCTTTTACAGTCCTAAATTTCAATTTTATTCGAAAAATGCAGATTTTGTCGTTTTAATGTTCACTTTTTACTAAACCTTTAACGTCAAAATAATATGTCATACATAGATGACGTAAATGACAGTGATTGGTGTTTAAATTTACGTGCCGTTTTAAGTAATTTCAATTCGTAATTATTTTAAAAAAACAGCGTAAATTAAAATATAAACCTTACGGTGTCCCTTCTTTTATGTTATTTTAACATTTTAATATCAAAATATTCATTTATATTACATTTGCATGTTCCCTATTGGGCGTGGACTATGCCATATAATTATGTTGTGTAGATATTTGTTAGGATTTATAGTGGGTTTTATGGTTTGAGTTTTTGGTA
Organism: Leucinodes orbonalis; assembly: GCA_019425675.1. Classification (NCBI taxonomy): domain Eukaryota; kingdom Metazoa; phylum Arthropoda; class Insecta; order Lepidoptera; family Crambidae; genus Leucinodes; species Leucinodes orbonalis. Next base: position 36,124 of record PQWD01009233.1, read on the forward strand.
CCGTACAGTTTTTTTTTTTAGTTTTTAAATTAAAAGTATCTTAAAGTCCGATTGAGGTTGAAACAGTTTCTATTAGTCTGAAATATCAATCAATTCTTTTAAATTTTGATACAATTTTTAAGATCCTTGTTTTTAGTTTTGTATGAGTTACACCTTGAGACGTGGCAGAACTTTAAAATTGCCTTAGTAGCAAATCACGTACGTCCTCTTTTCGGTGCGTCCGGCTTGTTTGACCCGCAAAATATTGTAGAGTTGCCATTACAAATATTTAGAGCAAAAAAACACCTTTTCAAAAGGGCACTACACTATTAACGAATATTTATGTGATAAAAATCCATGGCCTTTAACTGCTTAGCTATTTCAGTATTAATAAATTATTTTTCTTGGGTGCTTCTTGCTCTACAGGCCAAACCACTGAGACACTGTTTTCGCGCATCTAAATTCATTTTTGTGCATAAGTATTTTAAATGTCTTTTATTATATTTTTGACGTTCATAAGTGATTTTTGTAAACCTAATTTAATAAAATGGATTTTGACTTTGACTTGAATTTGACTTTGCAGTGCGTCCGACATGTTCGCGCACGCACGCACATGTCGGCTGCCACGTGGTTGTCCGAAAAAAAATTTCGTCCATTAAGAACAGAATGCTTGTCCCAATACCATTCTCAGGATCCTAACATCAAAGTGGGACAGTGTCCTACTAATGCACTGGATAATCGCCCTTATTAACCCAAATGCGGGATGTATTAATTATGTGAAAAAATTTATGTCTGTCTAAGTTTGTTTTACTTATAAATTATAGGAGAAATTTGTAACTAACCAATGGATTCATGTGTCTGGATAAATAAATATTATAATTATTTTTTTGGCCGACACAATTTCGAGAGGGAAGCTAGTAGGAGGATTCAGTTGGGCTGGGCGGCATTCGGCAAGTTACGTCAGGTCTTCACGTCGACGATTCCGCAATGCTTAAAAAGTCTTTAAGCAATGCGTCCTACCCGTACTTACATACGCAGCTGAGACATGGACACTGACTGCGGGATTGGTTCACAAGTTCAAAGTCACTCAACGCGCAATGGAGCGAGCTATGCTCGGGGTCTCTCTTAGGTATAAGATCAGAAATGATTTAATCCGTAAGAGAACTAAAGTTACCGACCTAGCCCGCCGGATCAGCAAGTTGAAGTGGCAGTGGGCTGGTCACGTATGTCGCAGAACCGATGGCCGTTGGAGCAGACGAGTTCTGGAGTGGAGACCGCGTCTCGGCAAGCGTAGCGTAGGACGCCCTCCGGCCCGATGGACCGACGACTTGCGAAAGGTCGCTGGTGGAGGCTGGATGAGGAAAGCGGAGGACCGGGATATCTGGCGCGAAATGGGGGAGACCTATGTCCAGCAGTGGACTGCGATAGGTTGAATAGGAATAATTATTTGCTAGTTGGGCTGAAGATATGGCAATGAACCAATCAGCCTTTAACGTTACTACCACTAAAGAGCACTGATAATATTGGGACCAACCCACCACCCGAGCTAAACGCAGATGGGTACAACTAAGTGATACAAAATAGTAAAGCCAGTACCAAGTATTTAACAAATCACAAAAAGACTACATTTTTTGCAACTCACGTCGAATACCTACGTACCTGCGGTATACGTATAAGCAAGGGATACGTATAAGGGACAGTAGCAAAATAAAATTGATAAGGATTTTAGTAAACTTTGTTTACACCGCATTTTTTTAATTATGTTTGTTGTCGTTTATTAGTTAATATTGTACGAAGCACCTGCACTGCGCCGATTAGTTTATGTTCTCTTTTTGTTATGCTTAATGCCATTTCAAGTGAATTGTTATGTATTATATACCATGTTAATTCGTATGAGAGTATATTCTTTAAAACATTTTTCAATCACCTATTCGATGACCTAACATAGCACCATCGTCAATCAAATAAGGTGAACACTACGCCGTAAAACTTTTTTTTATTGATTTATTTACTTTGTTGTACTGAACCTATAATTGTAGCTCGACAATGGCACATGTACATAAGCCTGCCGGGAATGAAATAAATAAACTCGGCCACCGCGCACGCACGCTGCAATCTGCGCGCGTCACGACCTGCGCTCACGCCGCTCCCACACCCACTGCCAGGGTTGGCACAAGTCAAAATCCGTTTAGGATTAACTTTAGGCTTCGAAATGAAAAAGTTCTCGAGTGGCGTCCACGTAACGGAAAACAAAGTGTAGGCAGACCCCCAGGCAGATGGACGGATGACCTGGTTTACGTGGTGGGTAAATGATGGATGTCAACTGCTAGCGATCGCCGCGTAGAAATCATTATGGGTAGCCTTTCAGCAGTGTCACTTATGAACATAAAAAAACAATGAATAAAAACATTAAGGTAGTAAGTAAAGCACACCACACCAAAGTAAAGCACATAATGGTTTTTGATATTTGGAAAACAGCGCTTCAGTGATTTTCGTCTGTTCATAAAAAAGGACCTTAGAAAAATCAACTGTAAATCCTTTTATTACACACTGAATGAAATATTATCCTCAGTGCTTCGGGATGTATTTTGAGCCGTTGGTCCCGCATGCTTACTATATCTTTTATATGTATATATAATATAAACATTTTATTTACAAATGTAATCTACTACATATATAATCCCTAGCGTGACTTGTGGTAGCCTACACGTCTTTACATCATTATAAACTTTCACGTTTATTTGTTACTAGACATTATTTTTTTATTATTAAAGTTTAAAATCGGTTCAGCTCATTCATTTCTTTGTTAGCAGAACAAATGTATGTGTTTCCCAATCTTTACACTATTCATTATCATCGAGTAACTTATATAACCGACATAGCTGAATTGGCGAGGTCATTGTGCATAGTCGCGGAAAGGAGAATCATAGGGATTCTCCTCTCCGTTCTGGGTCAATAAATAAACATGGCCACTGCGCACGCGCGGTTTGGGTCTATCACGATTCTTTGGCCCTCAATAACCTTGCAGGGTTGGTACCGAAATGATATAGAAAAAATACCTTATCAAAACAAACAAAATTAAAGAACTAAATTTTTTAGTTTATTTCGTTATCCGTTTCTACAAACGTTTTTACTTGTATCAGTTACATTTAAAATGTATTTTTACGTGTAATAAGTTTTTTGTGACAACCCTATCGTTTACTATTAGGTAAATATTACATAGTAAAAAATATAATGCAAACGAATGTTACCTACGCAATATGTCTGCATTTTAAAAGGTGCTCATTTTTAAAATCTTTACTTAAGTGTTCATTGTTTTTCCTAATTTTTACAGCTAACATTTTAAATACCTTATAGGTATTTATAAGTAGGTTTTTAAAGACTACCTACAAGTAGTCCTTAAAAAACCTTTTAAAATTGTTTCGTTGTACCACCACTGAGCTGCGACTGACCTATCTAAACCAGAGGTAATGTTCCTTCCATTGTTTCTGCACTGCAGCAAACCACAGATTTAATAATATTTTGGACATTATCTTGAGTTATAGATAAAATAATGCTCGCCGTTGGTGTCCAGAAACCTAAATATCTCCAGAGTCATGTACGACTCCATAAATAATGCTCATTACATTATATGATGACATAAACGACCAACTAAAATAGTTTGTTGTGGAGGACCGGACAATAAATAATTTTAAGTAGTTTACCCATTTCTGCACCAATGGGAAATACAGTCTAATTAATTTTGAGTATGGGACCGTTGTGGTATTTAAAGTTAGATAATATAATACACTATCTTAAATAACTTGCAAAGATTAAAGATAGTATTAATTTACATGTTCATTGTTTCGTTTAGGAACGTTGATTTTACTTTTTTGGGTGTCTTAAATATACGGTCAATAAAAAAGTATGGATTCGTGATATGCTCACAAAACAATCGAAAAAAGTGTTCCGAATGCAGTGGCAGCACACATACACATATTTCGAATTTCGAACACCTATTTACTTAAACAAAAGAGTACAGACTGTACTCTCTTCAGCGGTTCGTTTTTGAGGCACGAATGGCGTATCTACCTTTATATATACAGAATATCATTGTATACGGTAGGTAAATACAACTCTCTTAAAATAATAACTGTAAGATTGGCTCTTGAATTAATTGAAATATTGCATCTATCATAGCCTACGTAGATAGTAAAAACAGAAGCAAAAAATGAACAGTTAAGCGGAATAGGATACTAATACTGTAAAATAACTTAAACACATTTCAATATAAACCAAAACAAACGCATTGGATGCGACCGTTACATCAATTGCATGGAGCGACCGTGTACAAATTGAGAAATTGAAAATATATTGAAGGCAAGAAGCACCTCGTTACGGGGTCAAAGAATTCACTCCGCACAAGAGAGTGATTTAATGGCGATTATTCACAGCGGTTGATGGGTGGCCGTGTTGAGCTGTTTAGAAAAAAACACAACCTCGCCACATATAATAATTTCTATTTGATGTAACGTTTGGACTGCAATAGTTTCTGGCCAACTACGACAAATCACTAAAACTTTTCCGAAAAGAATGTTTCTGAAAATTATTTTCTGGACTTGCTAAGATTTGAATTTTTTCAAATATGTTGAGTAACGGTGTCTTAGCAATGAGTCACTGAACATTTACAGACCAATCTCTCGATTGAATCAAAAATGTCTGATTCTGCACCAAATAAAGTAAGTACTGCCTGAAAAATTGCAATAAAGAATTTTTCAAATCAACATCCCTGTACATAATTTTTAAATGCCATTTTTTGCATAGGTACTTAACAAATTTACTAATCAATCTAAATTTTGTACCTGAATAAGTAATGATTATGAACGATGATAGGTTGGTCTCTGTTTATTTGATGATATCTCATTGATACGCTCTTCAACTCTACAATCTTCACATAATTTTTCAAGAACCGGCCATCCGACAAAATTCAGTATAACAAAATCAATATTTTCACCAGTGCTCGAAAAAATATCGCTTTTATCTATCATCATAATGAACACCCTTGATTTATGAAAACAAATGGCCTTATCTTTTTTGGACGCCTCGACGCACAGCGTACGCGCATTGTGTTAGGCAGTAAGACCAACATGGCGTCGCTAATGGCGACCATAGACTTTGACATATTGCTTTTTCGAGTGCTGCAACTGTTATTTATTGCCTTCCACAGTTGTGGGAGTTGAATTAGGAAGCTTTATGTTTGTTAGTGGTGACGTTTTGACCTGTGGTTGTATATCATGTTTACTGTTATTGATTCTGTTAGAATGGATTGCATCTATAGTAGCACATTCGCGGAGTTAATACAAGTGAGCTGTCGGAAGCTGTTGGTGACGTGATGGTGATTAAGTTCTCTAGCCGTTAATCTAATTCGTTATTTTACTTATGAGACTGAGGTTATCGACTTTGTTTTGCATTTCTTATCGTTGTTATTAGATAAAGATTATTATTATTCTTTAAGGTTGAAATGAAAAATAAACAAAGGAGAGGATTATACTGGGCTTAAATTTCAACCTTCAAAGTATATATTGCCGGAATAGAGAAATACTTAATTTGGCACAATCGAAATGGATGGCCCTCAAGAATAGTTTTGTAACATCTTGCCAACGAAGAAAAAGCTTTTCTTCTGAACGTTACGTTTGTATGTTTACTAGTATTCTGTTCCGAAAGTTAAGTGTTTATTGATGGTCAACTTTTCATGTTTGTAATTGCATTCTAATTTTGTAATCCCCGTTCCGGAATCACTTCAATGCTATGATAGCGAAGTAAAAATAAATCTTCAGAAACTAATGTTGCGTAGAAATAAATCTGACTCAAACAGCCCCTCAATAGCTCGCTTGACTCTCAGCCCAACAGTCTCAAAGTTAGAGACCACGAGCGCCACAAAGCAACAATAAAAACTCATTAGTCATGTGGAAGTCCGCCGGCGAGGCGCCGCGAATCAAGACTGAGTAAAAATCCAACTCATGCCCGTAAGCTTTTTAATTGTATTTCGAACACAGAATAACCTCCCACCGCTACCTGGGGAAGTCACGAGCCAGGTCAGCCAGTGTTAGCTGGCCTCTGAGACCCGCGGTATGTAGGGTTGTCAAAAAGGATGATTTGTTTCTTAGTATTTTATATTGACTTTAACACTTGTCTCTGTTCACTAACGACTTGGTAATTCTGGATATTGATTACTGTTAATTGAAGATCAGATTGCTGTATGGTTATCTCACACAATTTGTTAAAGTTGTTCTTTGTAAAGTTAGCGTTAGTTGGAGCTGGGAAGTGTGTACAAACTAGTTACCGAATGATACCGTTAAAACATGGTTAAGTATAACTTCATTATTCTGATATTGGATAAAGCGAAGGTAATATCAACCGTAATAAAGATATTGTAACCTTTGTATAGAATCCCAAATGATTATCTTTTATAAGACAATTACGGCTTTATAAAATGTTGCATAGATCTTCAGATTTCCATATAGAAATATCTTAAAAGTTTATCTAAGTAATTATATAGTAAATTGCTTTGATTCTATAAAATAACCATAATTTCTAATTTTAGTTACCTATTTTCAATAGTTCCTTCAAATCCCTTAGTGCCCCTGTCACTGCCAATCCGCAATTTTGACTTACAGGTCTGGTTACATTGGTGTATGCTTACCCGCGGATAGGTGTGTGGCTGACAGGGTTATTTGGAGAATAAGATCGAAGGTCCCTTGTAATTTGGATCAAATGATAGCTGTCTATGTAACTCTATGATTTACCTTTATCATAGGTACTTAAACAATATCCAGTTATTTGAAGTATTAACCTTTTCTTTTTTTTTTATCGAACTGACTACTGCTGTTGGCCGCAGATGGCCTTTACAGCTTCACCGGGCAAGTGGCGAGCGCAGATGGCTCTCAGCCTTGCCAATGAGAATTAATACTCATAATATCATGTATTAAGTATATGCTTGTAGTGTCCTTTTCAGCTACCTAGGTAAGTCTTGTAGGTAGGTAACTTATGTTCCTGCTCTATAAAGTTTACATTTCTTTTTCTTTTTTGTAGTGGGTTGTAGGTAATATCTGTGCTTGATTGTAACTAATCTATGTTTTGCTTCCTATAGTTAATACCCTTGTTCCTTTGTGAAGACTAATTTACGGAGGACTGGTACAGCTTTCATACCTAAACAAATGACTATAGCTCAACTGTGTCCCTTACTATACATTAACCCTGGATTTATCACAAATACTGAGGTATATCTGTCATGGAGTTTAATTACAAACGCGATCAGCTTTTACAAAATCTCTTTCGTATAGACTGGACTATCGATCTCTGCCGTCCATCGCCCATTTTCCACAGTTCGGGAGTTGGAAATGACATTTTAAAAAACCGTCTACCATTTTACATATAGTTATGTTTTGCACGCACGTCCCCGCGCAACGTCGATAAAAGAGGGCGTGGCAGTCGCCGCCGCGTCAACCAATCACGTGGCCTCGTCGCATGCGTGCGCGTTTCCCCATCTCACGTGTTCGTCAACGAGCGAGCGAGACGCAAACACACACCACAGTGTATATAGGCGTAACTATAAAGCCGGTAGCCGGCACCACAAAAGAGTTCCCATATCTTTTATGTTCTAAGATTCTTATCGTGCGGATTCTTATTTTACATTCGAGATGGTGGTCTCGAATTAACGGTCGACCCATAAACACGCCATAACAAACTTTAATGTGCCCGTAATACGAAATAATCTGATTTTATAGCGCTAATAGGTTGTTATAGATTTAAAGATAGCCCACTAATTTTCGGGTGAAAAATTTATTCATGAACAACGCTGATTGAATTGTTTATCGCTCTTAATTGTTGATAATCACAATTTTGAAGTATTCTGATTTCTTAATGTTCATTTGTGGTCGTAATGTAGAGAGGTTTACCCGTTTTCATAACTACAAGAAGACAACTTAATCACTTTTATTTATGCTACCGATTAAGTTTTTAAGTATTTACAACAAGATAAAATATGAATTCGTAAAGAGGAACTAAGTATAGGGATATTAAGTAGATATGATTGTAGATATTTAGATAGAACTCTACATTCAATAATTTTTAGGTATTTTTACCTAGATAGGTAGCTAGGGAAATGTCTCAAAATACCTCAGTTTCCTAAGTTGGTAAACTTAACAAGCATAGGTCATGTGTAGACAAATGAAAAAACACAAACTTTGAAAATTTTCTTTTATGCTGTACCATCAATATCAAACCATAGATAATATACTTATATAAACATGTCTATGGAAATTCTATTGAGCGCTGTACCCATGCATCACCCGACAACACGGCCACCGACACGACGTTCCAATTTCAAATAAAGAAGCCGCAAAATTTTGAATTTTCCCACATCAAAGGGAACGTGTTCCACGTTTGAATTTCAACGACAATGAAGCCGCTTTCCAACGGAATTCGATTAGGACCGTTTGTCCGGGACAAAGACGCCCGTTATTTGGGGGGCGTTTTAAAATTGATTTTCAAATTGGGGCGTGTGCAGTCTGGGTGACAAGTAGGGTACGTCTGAGCAGACATTGAAGTGAGTGTACGCCCGACTTAACATTTAAAATGTCCCCCAAACGAAATCATTTCTTATGGGATGGTTTGTCGACCCATTTGGTGTAATAGATAAGTCGGCGCTTAAACCAAGGGTTCCCGGTTCCGGACCCCGGGCGGCACAAACATTTATATACATGAATATATCTGTTTGTATTGGTCTGGGTATTTTCTATGCATAATATGTACGTATTTACAAAAATATACAGGTAATGCTGTATGAATACAGGTGGATATTTATTGTTATTATTACTATAGGTAGATGTCTGATGAATTTCATTTCTTTCATATATTAAGTGAATAAGCCTACACGGGGCTCTAGTGTTTCAATCTCAAATTAGTTACCTAACTGTTGAAAGAATTGTTGGTTTCTCATTTTGTCTTAAACATTACACTAAAATAACAAACGTTCTGAAACTAGATTTGATTGTGAAAAATTAAATCAAAATCACACTACTACTATATATCATTAAAGGTGGCTTTTGCATCTAAATAGAAGTAGTTAAAAATGATCACAACTTACATAGGTATATCCTATTTCCTCTATAGAAATCTAAAGAAGCCCTTTATTTTACTCAAAAACGCTTCAAAACAAGTCTTCATCCTGGCAGTTTCCCACAGGAAACCAATTGTTTTAAAAAAATACACGACCCAGGGCGGTGCGGTCGCTTTGCTTCGAGTGTTTGCTCTATGTGGAGACCCCTTCGAGGATCACTTCAAACTGAGTGCTGGTATACTGGGGATTACAACATCGTTGTATGGAACAACATGTTTTGGCTTGTCCTTTATTTATTAGGTATAATAGCACGAGCTAGTTAAAAAAAAAATGAATTAAATAACAAAAATCTTTACCTATCAATAGATATTCATATACGAGTAGAAAGCACACAAAAGATAACTCAAAGTAGTCTCAATTTAAAGTAGAACAGTAGCTTGTTCGATGGGTACTAAGCAACGGATCATCATCATCACATCAGCTCATTATCCGTCCCCACCGAGGGGCACGAGGCTGCCCGTATAGAGTGTATTGGTCCACTTCACGCATAACCTTTGAATCTCTTCGCAGGTTTACTCTCGATGTTTTCCTTAACCGTAAGAGCATCGGATAACTTCGAAAAAGACTTACGTACGTGGCGAGATTTGAACCTGCGCTCTCCAGATCGGAAGGCAACACACACCAGTGAGACACGTTCTACTGCAAAAGCTACCGATAAATATAGCTAAAATTATACATTTTATATGTTAAGCATATAAAAATGTATCTAAAAAATTGATACGCAGTCACACACAGAACCGCCATAATCATCATCATCATCATCAGCTCATTAAACGTCCCCACCGAGGGGCACGAGCCTACCCGTATAGGGTGATTAGGCCTTAGTCGTCCACGCGGGCCCAGTGCGGATTGGACGACTTCACACACAACCTTCGAATCTTTTCGCAGGCGTGTATGAAGGTTTCCTCACGATGTTTTCCTTCACCGTAAGAGCGTCGGATAACGTACATACATTTTCGAAAATTCGAAAACACATTGGTACGTGTCGGGATTTGAACCTCAGGCCTCCTGGTAGGAAGGTGACAGTCCACACCATTGAGCCACCGACGCTCCGCCATAATAATTACCCCAAATACTTGGCTTGTATTAATCACGGAACTTTTCCGGCGGTCGTGACTTGCAGTACTTCTGCAAGTCATTTTGAGGGAAATGTATGAGTCAGGTTATATCTTATGTTTGTATGATTATATTTTTTTAGGTAGATACTTATTAAGACAGCTGATTGGCATTGGACCGGCATATCAACGCAGAGCCTTAAATATATGGTTTAGAACTTGAAATCTAGTGAAGTTATTTCTAATATAAAGAACGGAATCGAAGAAAGTAAAGGGATTGTTTTTGTAAAGTACGGGAGGAGCAAGAAAGTATTTTTGTAAATTCGCCCTTTAAAGACTGAATTTACTTTGCGCCTCGGGTTCACCCGGGGTGAATTATTTCTGTTATGGGTACTAAACAACGGATGCTTGAAAGGGACCACCCCGATATACCTCGAAATCGTATATCGGACGCACCCTGGCAACAGTTAGTAATCCTAAACACGAACAAGCAAATCCTTTCACTACTATGGCAAATACTAAAACCATCAAAGTAGCTTTGGAATGTCTTTGCGCGTAGTCGATCAATATCGAAGGTTTCTCAGAGGCCAAGTCTGTAATTCTTGCTGAACTTAGCTACGATACTTTGTGATCTTCTGCATGCCCAAGTAACTTATCGAGACGAGACACAAAGCCACACATTCCCGGTCTTACCCTCATTACCGAAACATGCCATCCGAAGCACGGTTAGTATGTTTTTGCCATATATATGTATGTATATATGATACGCTAAGAATAATAGGAATAATTTTACGACCCATTTGGTGTAGCGGTTGAGACGCCGGCTGCAACACCAAGGGTTCCGGGTTCGATCCCCGGGCAGTACAAACATTTGTGTGCATGAACATATCTGTAATGGTCTGGGTGTTTTCTATGTATTATGTATGTATTTACAAAAAAATATTTCTAAGTATGTTTATCCGTTGTTTAGTACCCATAATACAGGCTTCACGCTTAACTTGGGGCTAGATGGCGCTGTGTGAATGTCTGTGGATATTTATTTATTTAAAAGGATAAATTACGGCTAGATTACGCTATATGAATGTCGATGGATATTTATTATTTTTTTACTTTAATCTCGAGTGTATCATGCGTCAATACTCCGTGTATTCAAAGGGCGATCATCGCCCGATGTTCATACCCTAGTACTGCCTCAGGCATACTAGTAACGTCTTCATGTAGGAATACCTACTTATCGCAATATTCGTATTAGTTTTCAACTTTACGTATACGAAATAAGGTTTATAATGTGACATGAGGTAAGCCCTTAATCGAGAAACAGAAATATATTCTGTTTCTCGATTAAGGGCTCACCAAGATTCCTTGTCAGAAGTCGTAACGATATTGTTGGATGTTTATTTATCTATGTCTATGAGCTTTTTTAAACTGGGTTAAAAATGCGTTCCTTGACTGTATGTAAGTGCGATTACACTTGATAAAATAAACCCGAGACGTCCTAAGTTATCAATATTATGTGGCAACTGATTTTCAAATAGGATGGAGCTAGAAAAGTGTTACCTACTTTCCGTTTTACTGAAATAAAAATTTCGACATTTGAACATTATAGAAACACCTATTATTATAGGCACTTGTTTTATTATGTTAAATGTTATACTTAGTTATAAGGCCTATATAATGATAGTACCTTCTTAATTTATACATAAAAAAAACGACATCACAGATTGGTGTGAAATTTTTGGCTCTCAAGTGCCGATACTTAATTGAAAAGTAATCAAAACAACGAGTTTGTTTCCCTTTATCATTGTCGATATGGTTTCATCGTTCGTATCATTGGACAAACAATCTTGGAGTGCCCTCCACTCGCGGCCACTCGGCACCCTATATTTGCCGAGCATAAACGGTTTCTCGTCCCTACGCTTTGTTTTAACCGTTTTCGTCTATGGTATAAAAAGGTTCATGAATAATTTCACAGGCTATAAAAAGATTGGCTGAATACATCTTGTTGGCTTTGCTAATATTATTGTTTTAAAATAATTTTAGTTTTTTGTTTTGGGTGGTCTACACTCTAAGCTGTGCAGCATGCACGCTATACACTTTTGTAATCTTAATAAATATTAACTCAGTAAAACTAAAGGAAGAATTGTATGAAAATTAATGTAAAGTCGATATTAAAATAAGCAAGTAAAAAACCCCAGAAAGCATAATCTAAAGAAATAAAAAACTTTTCTTTTGCAAAGCTATTGATAGAAATATTTTCAACACCTTTAAATTAACCTAACTTGGATAAAAAATTAAAGAAGTACCTGCATATTTACATAAGGCAGAGACATGCGAGATATTCCAAGTATTAAACCACGTTAGTTTGGAGTGAACTTGCCAGTATTCAAAGGAAGGTTTTATTCACAATTTTAAATATCCAAGTCACAGTTACTCGATCCCAAGTCAAAACAAACAGTAATATCAAGTCCAAATTTCTTGTACATTCGAGAACATTTAGTAGTTCTCCCTCCCTCGTACAAGTAATTGTTTTGCGGCTAATTCTGCTCAGAGTCTGAGGGACGCGAAATTGCATTTTTATTTAGTTAAACCATCCGTGGGGTCGGGCGATTGCTTTTTGATAAGTCAATTTCGACCTTTTTAAAGGGTTAATGGTGTTTCGATAGCATTTGTTTCAATCGGTACAAACTCTTCTAACGTTTTTGATTTAAAGTTTAATTTTTACTTTACCATTTGAAAGAGATTTTTTCATTAAATGATAAAAATTTGTAACACATATAACCAAATTAAAAAAAATATTATTGAGTTTCTTATTGGCTCTTCGCGAAGATCTTTGATTTATTTGAATAAAGATATTTTGAGTTTAATATCTGCAAAACGTGGTATCCTAAATGATATAACGTCAAACAAAATCTTTTTTATTATTTAAAATTATGTAAAGGTAATCATACTAACTTTTTAAATCCCACATAATAGAAATACTCTGTCCTTAAAGGTAATTTTAATTAAGTTTTATTTTAAAGAAACGCCCTAAGTCGAATAATTAATGTACGGGATACAATTTACCAAATACCAATGCATTTATTTTATTGGTAATATTAAAACAACTGTATAGTTCAAATAAAGATTTGTTTCTTTTCTCTTGTCACAGCGGACTCTCTCCTTGGCTCAGGGTCTGATGAAGAGGAGGAAGACGAGTCACGTGCAGCCAACAACTCGAGCAGTCCAGCACATGCGCCGCACCCAGCACTACATACGGACATCACCCATAATGGAGATGCCAAGCCGCATGACGATTCTGAAGACCAGGTGAGAGAATGGCAGAAATTAGTGACTACATTTTCTATTGGTAGCAATCTAGTAAAATCGGGTATAAGAGAACTTGCATCTGTTGTCTCGGGTGACGGGTGCGGAACGTTGTTGCCGGAAAAATAATTACTACCTTCTGTAATTGATTTCCTTCAACGTTGCTTTTGTCACGGTCAGGCGTATCACTTACCAATAGGTGAGCGCACTGACCGTCCAGTTCAGTTATAGCATAAACAAAGACATCAATGAAAAAGGTGTAGTACCCTTTAGTACGAGTAGGAGTTTCTTGTGTAAATTAGAGCTGTAATTATTTGGGTGTTATCATTGCATACCATTTCTTTTATTCTAGGTAAAAACAATATATCATTTTGATTTATATTCTTGAAGAGGGTCGGTGGCTCAGTGGTGTGGACGGTCGCCTTCCTACCGGGAGGGCTGAGGTTCAAATCCCGACACGTACCAATGTATTTTCGAATTTTCGAAAAATATATGTACGTTATCCGACGCTCTTACGGTGAAGGAAAACATCGTGAGGAAACCTTCATACACGCCTGCGAAAAGATTCGAAGGTTGTGTGTGAAGTCGTCCAATCCGCACTGGGCCCGCGTGGACGACTAAGGCCTAATCACCCTATACGGGTAGGCTCGTGCCCCTCGGTGGGGACGTTTAATGAGCTGATGATGATGATTTATCTTAAGTATGAGAAATGTCAAAGTGGTGTTTCATTATAATCAATCTTGCATGTAAACCTTAGAATCGTTTAAGTTTAATAACAGACACATAATCTCAAAAAACACACTAATATAAACTTAGGGGCACTAGCCCTCCGTCAACTAGAAGATATATTGGCTAAAGACATACCAAACTGGTCTAATGTGAGTTGGCAGGTCTCTTAAACCCAGTTATTAGGCAGGTTTTCCGCAGGCAAGGTAGCTTGAGCCTAAAAGAATGAACAATTACCATTGATGGGCTACCGCCATAAATAAAAAAAAATGTGTTTATTCAATTAAGGTCCTTAGAGAACACTTATAAATGTCAAATGAAGCTACCATTGGTAGCTCTAAATAGTATAGCTCCCATATAAAAGTATCCACCATCACGCACCGGCCGCGAGGTCTGACCACATTGTCGCATTCAGTTGTTCCTATTCCTCTCGCAGGGTTCCCTGGACGGTGACCCTGAGACGCGCGACTCGCAGGCCGAGAACAAGTCACCAGACGACGGCAACGGCGGTTCGAAGAGACGAGGCCCTCGCACCACGATCAAGGCGAAACAACTGGAGATACTGAAGTCTGCGTTCAGTCAGACGCCGAAACCTACCAGGCATATACGGGAACAGCTGGCGAAGGAGACCGGCTTGCCGATGAGGGTTATACAGGTTAGTCTCTTTTAATACGTTTTCACACTACACACACCTTAATAAAACTATTCCACACACGCACACATTCCACACTTCAATTGGCATTTTTTGTTAATTTAGATTTTATTTCTTTAAGGAACGTATCACCTCCTGTTCTGGAGGTGGGCTTTAGTAACTGTAACACAGTTCTTGTAACCAATGCGGGCATTATCGAACACTATATTGTTTATGTTAATTTTTATAAACCCACTAGCTTTTGCCCGCGGCTTCGCCCGCGTTAAATTCGGGATGACAAAATTATTCTGTTTTCGTTACCAGGAAAGTGGAGCCATCCACTTGGAAACGAAAACAGAATAATTTCAACACTGCTTCTTCTTTTTCTTATTTAAGGCTTTAAGTGCCGGTTTGCAAAAACTTCAATATGCAAGATTTATTGTTCATGACAAATAGCCATCATACTTATTTTTAGCTTTGTACCTTGTAAACTGTTTAAACTTATAAAGATAATTATGTATACATATATATCACTATACATAAGAATCCCCCGCCCAAGTTTAAAAGTTTTGGAGTCTATTTCCAAAAACGGATCCCCCCCCTCCCCCCAATTTAAAAGGTTTTGGGCCTCTTGGTGGGGATGTTTAAAGAGCTGATGATGATGATATTAATAATAATAATATTACATTATCTATGCACCACATACGCGCAATGCTGTCAAATTGCGCGTATGTGCACGTTGAAGCAGTCTTTATTATCGCGTAGAAGCAGTCTTTATAAAACACATTCAATCACACACGTCTCTAAATAACATCCGGGCAGTGAATGGCTAATACGTAAAAGCCATCTTGTACTATTTTTTTCTTTTCATGTTTTTTTACGTTATGATGTGACCAGTTTCGCTAAGCTTATGATGTTTGATATGCCTGCTCCCTTACTTCTTTAATCGCCTCTTGCGCTACCTATTTGATAAAATTATATAATTAGATATTTCTATTATATTTTTGAATTGTCGGATTATCCGTTTTGGCGATGAAAATCATCCTATTATTTATTTGGCTAGATGGGGTTTTTGGGTGGTCAGGACATTGATTGCCTTTGTGGTTCAGCCCAAACGATGGCCCATCTGATATCGTGGCCGGCGTGCCATCCAGCTGCACGCGGGAGGACTTAATGTAAGCATCGGATAATGCTGTCACTGTGGCTGCTTTCTGGGCCGCTAAAATTTGAATGTGTGTGTTGCCGTCGACACGCTAAGAAGAAGAACATGAGGCTGATCTTAGTTCTCTATAG
Source organism: Leucinodes orbonalis (assembly GCA_019425675.1). NCBI lineage: Eukaryota > Metazoa > Arthropoda > Insecta > Lepidoptera > Crambidae > Leucinodes > Leucinodes orbonalis. The sequence goes on from PQWD01009233.1 coordinate 52,271, forward strand.
TTCACTTTAGTTTGATATATGAGCAATGTTCTTTCGCCCTTGTCGTCACAATATAAAGAATTTAAGACCTTATACAAACAGTATTTCCAGACAAGGGCAATCAAGGATGAAGCGTGTGTCCTTCCTAAAAGGCAAGTAACAGATGACGCTTCCGGTGTTGTTGATATTTTCAATGGTGATTAAGTTTGTTGCTTAAGTATAAAAATTAAAAATAGACCGATTTTTTTATGAAAAACTCATGAAGAATTAAAAATCAGATGTAATTTCTACATTATGTTCTTAATCAAATCTTATCAACAAACAGAGCCTTAGAAATAAAGCTTTCTTTTTTCCATTTTCAAATTTCAGAACTCTAGGAACAGGTTTGGCCTGAAGGAAGTCATCGTAATAAATGAGGTATAATAGGTTTTTAATATAAATATGTATAGAATTTTTCTTACAAAAAGTATGTCTAAAGCCTAAACGCTTTCAAAAGATTCTTGAAATTGCGTTTACCTAGACTGGAAAGCGTGACTTGTGAAGCGAAACACTCAGTTCTGAGAATTGATACTTTACTGCAAACGCGTAAAAAATTAGGCTATTAGGTACCTAGTGCCTATTTTAGAAATAAAAATACTGAAGAATTTCCACGAAAATGTTCTTACACCCCGCGTCGATTTTAAAAAATAGATTAGGTTTTTATTTTTAAAAACATAAATGACTAAGTGTTAATAAAATTAGATATTATTTATGTGGGTTATTTGTTTGAAAAATCAGTCATATTAGCCTGTATTTAAGTGATTGAATATTGAGGGCCCATCATTAAAATGAAGACGGCGTATCGCTGGTTACAAAAATGATACGTCCGCGCTCATATTTTTTACCATAAAATTGATTTGTACAAAACCTCTATTCATCACACGCATAACCTTCGGTAACCGTTACAAATGGCGCATGCCGTCATGGCGTCGGGCGTTCGCAAATTGAATATTGCCGGTGAGTGGTGCCAACGTGACAAATATGCTAATTAAGGAAGCGACAGGACTGGCTGGAGAGAGTTGAGCATAGATATTTCAGAAAAAGAACCAACTAATCAAGTACCTGCCAGTTATACGTGTTTCTAATTTTAAAGTTATGAATATGTCATTATTTATCCTGCTTACATTAAAATTGGCTTATTCATTACATGTTGTATTTTTTATTATGTAGAATGAAGTTGTGTCCCTTGGTGTGCTTAGTCAAATGTTCACATCAAACGCACATGCCGATTTTTTTTCGTTTATACTCGCAGGTGTTAATTAGCCAAGCGGACTAGTTTTCCAAAGTCTAACCCAATCCAACACATGGAATTACGCGATTCTCCACAGAGCCTCGGCAACAGATGTCTGTCGGTCCGTCACGCTTTTTGCGCCCCTTCCTTTGTTTCAGTTTTTACCACACCCGGTTTCCGAACAAAAACACCACGTTTTTACCGCCACCTAGCGGAATTTGTGAGCGTAATTTTCATCATCACAGATGAGGTAATGGATTAATTAAAAATTTGACAGTTGATCAAAAAAATATGAACTCTAAATGGCCAGTGAAGGAGACAAAATAATTAAGCTATTACAATGTTTTGTTTTGCTATGGTTTTTAGATAATTTATTTGTATTTGTGTTCTGTTACATTTTAGTAAAAAAAAATGCCATTTTTCGAGTTATACTTCAAAAAATATTGCAAAGATAATGATAAGATAATCTGCGTAAGCAGATTATCTTATCATTATCATGTAAATGTTACTATTAATTGTTACCTAGATACCTATACAAATATGTAGTACCACAATAGGAGTGAAAGGTGTATTGTCAAATCTGTCCCCAATTTGTGACCAGCGAAGTCATTAATTACAGACAATATTTTTTCCTGTTGAATAACAATGTCAAGTATGCTAAGTGGGTTCATAAACAACATTTTTTGTTCCCGGTCGGAGCAGATCGCGCGTGTCAAATGTTTGCCACCACATGTGGCTAACTGTAAAGGCTTTTTGTACAATCCGGATTTAACTAGTTAACACCGGTCCGTGTGAACCAAAGAAGATGCCGACGTCGGTTCCCTTTTGACGAATTTTAGTGCGAAATTTTCAGTTTTAGAAGATAAATTAGGTAATATTTTAGACACATGAAACTAACAACTAAAGTGAGCGTGTCTACTGCGAACTATAAAAATGTTTTCAAATATCAAAAGTATACTATATAGGTCGTAGTAGATACTTACTAAACTATTAGAAACTAATAGGTAAGTCAAAATAATAGAACAATATGTTTGTCAAATCTTAGTAATCTAGTTTACCAAATCATCTCTTTCAATTATCCCACACGTCATAACAATTATTATTCACGAAATTGAATCACCCCAAAAAGGTTATTTTAATATTTGTAAAACCGCTAAAACTCTTGGACAAACAGCTCTTTGTTTCTTGAAGTTTCTTGAAACAAAAGACAAAAATGCTTTATTATTAACTATTTATATCTCTTTTATCAAACTGTGACACTTCATGTTTACTGGCAGTTTGCCAAACGCAATAAAAAATAATAACAAACAATTCAAATTAAGAACAGAGTTCAAATATTGCTTATACGACCATAAACATGATTCTATTATTGGAGTCAGTTAATTAAATTCTATTAGTAGACAGTGTCAAATAGAATGTACGAGGAAGTCGTCAAACAACCGCGACTATGTCATCCCACCTTAACACCTCCTCCCAAGCGTGAAACGAGAAAAGGGGACAAAAAATTAACGATAAATATTAAAGCAGATGAGTTTGATGCATCGGCGTAGGTCTTTCTTATAGACTCTTAAAATCTCTTTCAATTGAATTAACCTGTGTCTTATTAAAATTAATATTCGATTTCATCGATTTAATAAATCACCGTCTAAACTTGATCGTTAGTTCAGTACCTAATGGACTGAACGGCTCAAATAATAAACATTTATTCAAAATATACAAATAATTTCATAGACGGTCAGAGACTAGCTGACCCCAAGAGCCAAAATAATTTTCGTAAGTCATTCATTCCGCGATAAATCTTCGAAACTGAAAAACAAATTATAATTAGAAGTAAAGACAAATACTAAAACATTTAAATTAGAATGCGAGTGTATTTTAGATTTATTTATTACCAGATGGAAGTCTATTTGATTGCTCTTTGCTTTAAAAAAAAACAAATGCCAAAGATGTACGCTGACAGTGCTTACTGATAAACGACAACAGCCTTTTCTGATGTATAATGACAGTAGATAGTATGTCATCACAGGTGCGGACCCACGGTAAAGGGTTGTAGTGTAAATTAACGATTATTTACCTACATCACGGCGTGTCATCGGCGTGTATTTAACTTTTATAAATCACCTTATTACTTGTAAAATATTCACCGCGACCGCACCGAATTAGCATTTATAATTTCACTACACGCACATTCATCATTATTAATTAATCAGTAATGCTATCTACGGGTCTTTTAACTAGTTTATGAGCCCTAAAATTTGGATATCATGGGTGGCGGATTATGTTTATCGATATTTATGTTTAAACTTATTCTCAAGTTGGTACTAGGGAACATATTTTTTTTATATTTCATAGTTATGGAACCTACTCTATAAATACTACTTTTTAGAGTATAAATGTAAATTATTTTCGTTTAATAAGAATAAGAATACAATACTATGTTTAATATTTTTAAATGTAATTTCAGGTACGTAATGTTTATGTTAAGTCGCTAACATTTCATAACCAAGAATGTCATATTAATAGAGATATTCTTTAAATCTTGAATACAAAAGTCTTTACATTGCTATGATCTTCCGATAAAAGGTGGTTTTTATTATTTCTGCCCTAATGACTTACCCGTCAATGCAAAAATAAAAATCACAGAAATCACAAAATACTTACGTCTAATGTGAAATGATAGAAAAAAACCCAAAATGGTAGAAACTTGTCATTAACTACTTACTTGACGATAGCAATAGTAAGAATCTCTGAACCCACCTCTTTATCGCCGTAATCTCGGATTACAATATTCTCACGCGGCAATTACCAACATCTCGATTATAAACATGTAATTCGTAAGCTTACACCGATTACCGTGACTCCCGCTGCCAAAATTTCCAACGTTCCTTTACACGTAAATATTATAATTTGTGCCTCTTAAAGCGCTCGATTAATGTGTACCGGTTTTATTAACATACGTTGGTAACACGAAACACTGATGTCTGGTTTGGAAAATTGGTAACGGGCAATATTTTAAAAAGCCTTAGTAATCATTGTAGTGTTTTAATTCTAATGCGACGTTGGCTCAATTTTGAAAATCAACTTAATAGTACTTGATATTTTAGGTACGATAAATGTTTATTGAATTTGACTAACTTTGCCATTTTGAAAGAAAAAATAATTAGTATCGTGATTTATAGGTATATAAATATAAGTTGGGCAAGTCATACAAGCAGTCCTAGATTTCGCTATAGCATTGATGTATAGTAGATAGTGACTATCAGACATATTCGGCAGGAGTGCTATATTACTACTATGTACGTAGGTAATTAAATGGAATCCAGAAAAGGCCACGTGTGCCTTCATCGATTTAGTCCCACATCGTACTATCGACTATTGTTTAGTTGTAGAACTATGGTTATAAACCCATCGTTTTATAGCTACCATTCTATGTAGGTACAACTAAAAACGACACATAATGCAGAAAAGCGTGTTTTGCGGTGTCTTAAAAGTATCTGCTTCTATAAAGAAGCATCCATCGTGAAAGTAATTCCCACACGGAAGCGCGCGTCGCCGTTGATTGATAGAGGCGCGATAAAAACTGTTTGTCAGCGCAGTGCGAACATGCCATCATGTCACCGATGTAGACGCGCCCTGATTAATGTCGCGTCGTGTGCTCCTGCCTTAATGTGCCTTGTCTCTGGTCGTTAGTTGTCTGTGGTCAGTGAGGTGTGTGTCAATATTGTCTATGGGCACTTGGGATTCTTTTAAGGGAAATTAAATAGATGGTTTCTAAATACAATATTTATATGAATTTATTGATGTTAATATTTCATTTATTCATCTTGTTTTTGTTTTTAGAAGTATATTCTTCAGACTATTTACATTGTTTTGTTGCTTTAATTCCTAAAATTTTTGTACATGTAGACCCTACATATTATTTTAAATACACTCATTCGTAATATCCGTTATTCGTATTGTTATGATCATTTCATTGCATTTTGCTAGTCACATAGTAAACTTTGACGAATGACGCCTTAAGACGCCAGCCACAATACATTTCCATCACTATTTATACACAAATAAGTCTTTAAGGTACAAGCAACCTAGTTACCTATCAACTATTAAACTTATTCTCCATCACACGATGCCACCTGCTGGCAAAGACATTTCCTCACTATATCTGAGTACTTTCACTCCACCGTAGTTTATTAGCGGCTCTCCCATAAAGTCGAGCGGTCAATTAAGCTGCCTAAATCTAAGGGAGCGCCTTCGGTACAGTTGAATGAGCCGTCGGCCGCTTGCATGGTCATATCTCATATTTTTATGTTTGTCGGCAACTTTGAACCAGCCCAAATACTATAAGTTTACCATGTTACGACTTCGTACACGTCACCGATGGTTTACGACAAATTGTGAGGCTTTTAATTCATCGCGTGTTTTTTTAAACGCGAGTAGCATTGTCTACGGTGCTTGGTCGGTTTTTGATTTGCCTTAGTGCCTCTGAGTTTTGAGTACTATGTACTAATATCAAATTAAATATATATTTATTCATGGTTCCAGATTGGTGTTGACGTTTTTGTTAATACTTTGCAAATCAAAGCTTAGGTGCCGGAAGCTAATACCTAATTGATAATTTTTTTGCCAACGGCTGATGATTTTCTTTGTTCTACGAATTCATGTTTTTGGATACCATAACGATAGTTTCGTGGACACCAAAGTAAAGATGACCACTACTTGTATCTTGTGACAGCATTTTCAGAAATCCGAAAGATAGCGGCTGTGCGCTGCACTACAATACGCTTACCAAGTCGCGGGCCGAAATATATTATAAATGTGACACTCAATAACCTAAAATATGACGTCATAATTACATTTAAATGTCATAGAAATATATGAAAATACGTCATTCTACCAGTCAAGAAAATAGCTGACTTGATTCAGTCTACATCGCTACTATTATCATTCGTCTCAAAGCAGTAGTCTACAGTCGAGCCCCAGTATTTGACATTAAAAGGTGTGAATTCAATACTATATTCATGGAATATTAAACACGTATAATTTTATTTATGCGTAAAAGGTAATTTTTTGTAAATATCACCGCTTCAATACTTTAGCTAAATGTAAATTTTTGATGTTTATGTATAAACAGGTTCAAGTTTTTTATGCATTCGTAATTTTATTAACATACAAAATGTTTACGAGATGTCATGTATATCAATTTCTATTAGTTTTAGTTATGTACGGTAATGCACGACGATTTAATGTACAGTTGAAACCTACTTAGGCATATTCAATTTGCATTAATTTTGTAGTTTTTTTGTTATAACTACATATTGATTTATTTTCAAAAATATGTAGGCCGATAGCACAGCCATCCGTATTTTTATTAGAGCAATTTCATGAAGCCTACTTACACTCGTACATAATATACCGGCTTAGGATTAAAATTATGTAACGGTATTTTAATGAAAGGTTATATCTTTTATATGTATTCATTTAATATTTTTTAAATAATGCATATATAATTTGTTTTTAAACCTAGTTAGTTACTCTACTGAAGTTTAATTACTCCATGAAAATACTGACTTTTTAAACTATAAGACTTCAACAGAATCATATTCATATTCAAAACTTATACCGAATACCTATAAATAGCTTAGACATAACTTGTACTTCTAATTGTAATTCAACAAACTTTATTAGTGCTGTTGGTGTTCCGAATAAAATAAAATAAAATAAAATAAAAATAAAATAAATTATAACCGTTGCAATTTCAGATACCAAAATTAAATAAATTACCGGGCACTCTCAACGCAATACTAAACTGAAACGTCGAAACAACCACAGTTCGGCACAATCACTGCAAACGTAAAAGCAACGGTCGAGCTCTGACGTTCTCACGCCGCCGTGTCATTGGTCGAGGAATGTATGCACCGGCAGCCTCAGCCCATTCGTACTGCACTTTATCTAAATACATTCACTTTTATTGCAATAAATTCATAATTTTAATCGTTATTATTAAAACAACGGCCTCGCGCGCGCATCGGCCAATAATAAAATATTAACTTTACACACCGTTCCGTGTCAATTCTCGTAAAAACGTCCGTTGTACGCCGCGTACCGGGATTTGCATCAAAAGATGACGTTTAGTATGCTTATTGTGCATTAAACCCCATGAAATGGCGGTCCGCTGCGGCGTTATGGCCGATCGCGCCGGAAAATAAACTCGACTTCACTTTTTTACAGAGTTGACTTTATTTTTTCCCGCTAGCCCGTAAGACTTCTTTTTTTTGCCGGCGAAATTATTGTTTATTAAATGCCACCGCGATAGAACAAGATGTTTATAACTCGATAAGTGCCAATAAACGCAATTTAAATAGGAAAGTCAATTGAAAATGCTCTCCGTTATATCTATTTTATAAGCGTTCGTTGCAAACTGTGTTATCGGTGCTGAATTATAATTGTTAAATTAATATATAAATAAATATTCACATACATTCACTGAGCGCTATTTAGGCCCAAACTAAGCATTTAATAATAGGTAATAAACAACGGATAAACATACTTTTATCACATATTTTTTTGTAAATATGCTAATCATAATGCTAAAACCATTATAATAATAATTTAGGGCTGTCATCAACCTAATAATATTTTTAAAATAATTGGAACTTGGGTTTTTTTATATAGTACCGCACTTATTTAAATGCAAGTCGCTGGGCGATAGTTCTCCGGTATGATTTATCGATGTAAGACAGAAGCACCTTGCAATAGACAGGTGCGGCTTCACAAAGCACGACGAGAGCCATAAATTATTAATTATGACAAAAAGCATCGTCATATTATTCTCATATGAGCTCGCGAAAAGTTTCGGCGAGAAAAAGTGAAGAGCGGCGCCAAAAACCTTTTGTCTACGCGATGTCCTGCGGGCAGCGTCTTTATATTCAAAGACAGTAAAGCCGACGCGCACACTGGGACAAAGAACACCCCGTGCGGACAAAAAATGACATCATTTATTTTATTGCCCCGGGTGAGAATAAGGTACATTAATATTGCGTAGGGCTTAATGCCCCGATCGCCCCGGGCTGGCCATCAGTCAATTTGGCTGCTGTCTTATAAATTCTACCTGTCCTGAATTGTTCGATTGGAAAAGTTTCCTATTTAGCAACGTGTTATTGTTTTGATGTAACTGTTCCTGCCCCCGCTCGATTAATCAGCGGGAAATGCTCACGATTTGGAGAAGTATGAAAACTCTACAATTTCTATTGTTTTCTGTCAAAAACAGACACGAAACGTATTATTTAGATATTTATTGTAAAAACAAATAAATACGCCTTATTCAAAGACCGATTTATATGTCAACACTAGTTAATAGCAGTACCAAACTTTACTGACTAAAATTTGATTACATCCACGGATAGCAACCAAACTGATTCCCTATCTCTGATCTCTAGTTGTCTTTAGTATGCAACACACGACATTTTCCAGATGGGTTTCCTTGCTTACTAACCTTCATAATAAACGTCCAGTTAATACCTTTATTAATTTAAATTCAACCAACAATTGCTGATCCAGGGATCTTTTAATTAAAATTTCACCGTTCTCCTTCAAATATATCCCTGCTAGAGAAAATATAAAGGTATTATGCTCGAACACGCATGCAATAATTAAAACTAATGAAGCACCTGTCAACGCGGGGTCTTCGGCAAATGGGTTTTAGCATATCGCTTAGATCGGAAAAAAACGCGGGCAGAACGTGCCCTTTTTTTCTGGCTTTATGTAAACTTGTTACACTGTTTCAATTGATGCTTGCCCAAGATGCTTTGATGGGTGAAGGACGATTACTTTTATTATTGAATTTTCTTTTAACTTAAGACCATACTAAAAGAGAAGGTATGTACTTCTTCTTTAAAATAAAAAAACATTTCTTAATATTTTAAATTAACCATTCGTCCGTTAAATAGTGGGAACAGGCATCTGGCAATAATATTGCCAATGTTTTTCGATTGTATCTAATGGTCAAAGGCTAAAGTTAAAACTACGTATCACTTTGTGCAAATGACTACTTACAAATAAAGTTCAAAACAATTATTTATTACCTGGAATATTTTGTTGTTGTGGTTGTTTACTGTTAAAAAAAACATAAATATTCTAACTGAACGTAAAATTGAAATGTGCAAATGGCTTTCAATAATTTTGCAAATATTTACCAATCAAGAAATACTAATATGTATGTACATGAAACAATAATGTCTAAATACGTAAGATTTACAAAGGTTTATTTCACTATACATACTTTTATGGGGTTCAAATGCTTTTTAACATTTCATTAAACTTCTTTTTACGCAAAAATACAAGCCTTCCGTTTTGCTATTAAAACATTTACAATTTTTCTAAGATTCGATGGTAACCTAGTACTTTTTAAATTAACATGCGATCAAATTATTAATTGTATACCGAAAAAACAAACGTTTGTATTGACATTTGCGTGTACTATTTTAATTAATGATCAGAACACCGATTTATTATTATCTACTAGCCCATAATTTACAAAACTCTATACCTAGACTTTAAAAATGCAAATGAACATCTCAATTTGGCACACACGTAGGGTTACCAGTGGTAAGAAAAACATTTTATTACGATTTTTGATAATAAACTGAATACTGTTTTTCAATCAATTATATTAAAAGCTTTAAGTGTTGTTATTAACAAATAAATAGTTTCAACTTTTGGTTTTGGGGTATATATTAAAGAATAAAAACAGTGTCGACCCACTTTTGTAATGGTTGAGAAATCTGCTATACGCCTAGGATTCCGGATTCGACACTCGGGTAGTACATATATTTGTGTTCTCGAGCATGTTTGTCTGTGTATTGGTCTAGGTCATCATCTTTCTATTGTATGTATTTCCCCAAAAATCTAAGGTATAGGTACGTTGTTTGTCTAATTCGGATATGTCTATTAAACATAGTAAATAGAGTAGGCTCTTTGCTTAAATTAGGGCTAAGTGGCACTCTATCTCTTTTCAACCTATTGCCGTTCAGTGAACATTCCTCATTTTTTATCAGATTTTGATAAGCTAGTGCTGTGTGAATGTAAAAAAATGTGCAATAAATTACAAGAAACCGTGACAATAATGCTGATTGCGTTTTGATAGCCCTACAATAGAAACGCGGTTTGCGCATGCGCCATCCATCACGGGCGCCCACGAGCACGGTGATTTATCACTGCACAGCCACCAGTTTCCAAGAGCGGCCGGTGTTATGGCAAATTAATTACACCCAGACTTGGACTGTACCATCTTATATTCATATGCAAAATTATGAGTAATATATACTTAATTTCGGGCTCGATATCTGATGGCTTGATGGCGTAGTGGTGCGTTCGGTTAATGATGACATAAGTCAATATATTATCGCAATGGTCAGACATCAGATGGGTGATCGAAAAATATGATCTCAAATCCATCTGTGCTTTGGTTTGCGCATTATGCCATTGGTCCCAGCAACTATCTGAAGTTGACAGTTGAAAATCAATTCGCATTTCGCCCACTAAGAGGCTATGTTAGCTATGCTACATACCACTAGCTGATGCAGGAAGATATTGTGTCCTGTCAACATCATCAGCTCACTATACGTCCCCACCAAGGGGCACGAGCCTACCCGTATAGGGTGTATAGGCCGTAGTCGTCCACGCGGGCCCAGTGCGGGTTGGACGACTTCACGCACAACCTTTGAATCTCTTCACAAGCGTGCGCAGGTTTCCTCACGATGTTTTCCTTCACCGTAGAAGATAAGGAAGGGTACTACTTTACAATGAGAACCAATATCTGGCGCAGATAGATAAAGGTTGTCATTATTTCACTGTTAACTGTGCCTAATAAATAAATAGCGTTTTGTTTATTTGTGGAGTCTACGTTCATATTGGAAGAGATAAACTCTCGTTAAGTTACTCGGCCGTGTAATTTTTCTTTTGATAATGAAGTCTTAGTAGGCTTACGGAGCTTGTTTTAGAATTTTTTAGCTCTTACCTAGCCACACTTCTTCATTTAAAAAAATGCTTTACGTTCTGACAGTACTGAAATTACATACATTACTTTAACGGGTCGTTTTTGATAACTGTCTTGCATATTTACTTAGACGGAATGACAGCAGGTATTTATTTTCTATGTATTTTGTTGGCGTCTTTGATTAGTTTTTCAAATTATGCTATGAACTACACAAAAATCAATTTTTTTTCTGGTTCCTAGAGGCTTTATAAATTATAATATTTTAATGTTCATAGGATAAATATTACTTATATTATATTTGTATTTATATATCTTACGCAAAATGAAGGAACATTGTGTGCATGAACATGTCTGTTTGTATTGATCTGGTGTTTTTATGTTTAATATGTATGTTTTTACTATATATATAAGTATGTTCATCCGTTGTTTAGTAACCATATTGCAGGTTAAATTCTTAGTTTGGGACTAGATGGCGCTGTGCGAATGTCGGTGGATATTATTGATATTTTGTTGAAAGAGTTCATCGACCTTTTTTATGCATTTCCATCTTTCCTTGTGAAACTGACCGCGTAACAGCTGTTCACGGTCTGCAACACTAGTGACGTGACAATATCGATGTCACCGCTCCATTGATTGTCGATGTTGGTTTTTGCGGTTGGCAACACCTTTTTGCTCTATTTTTTTGTTGGGAAGCGCTATTTTATTTTGTAAGTTTTAATTGTGCAAGCTCTTTGCTATTGGCTTTGCAGAAATGCTTGTTTAAAAAGTTTATTCTGCTAAACAAGTTGACAGGCAGACCTGGACCAATGACTGGTAGAGATTTACGGGTTCGGCGGTTCCTGTCACCCGATACGACAGATATTAGACCTCTTGTACCCGGAAATTTAACTAGCTACAGTGCCCTTAATTATCCTGAAACACAGAAGTGCAAATCACATATATCCATAATATAGGTGAGGCTTTATTTATCATGCATTTACTTTGTGAAAATTGTGTGTAAATTTTTGTCTTTTTACGTATTAAAAACATAGCCTTCCTAACGTAACCTTACCTAACCAGTAGGTAATGAATATTGTTTACATGAAGTGAAATTATATAAAATTAGACGCACCTATCAAAATCATGTAGGTACCTACTGGAAAACGTGAAAAAAAAGTATTGATGCTAGACTCTTTGATAGACTTAACAGAGCATTCGTTGCTCCTATAAAGAAGCGAGTGTCCATGAAACACATAGTGACGTGGTATCTCTTAATCTTCTGTAATCGTAAATTCATGAGCCTATGAAAAAAAGTAAGAAGCTAATCCCCAGTAGTCGTCACCGCCTATTAATAGTTAAGGCTATATCTTGTGAAAGTGATTGGGCACGGAGTCAGCAGTCACGGTCGGCTGCGAGGACGGCTGCTCTTCCGCATGGCGGTACAGCCTCGTGCTCTTCCGCAAACACTTTGACACGCCTGCGGAATTCGCATGGATGCTTAACGCCTTTTTTACGAAGTGAATAGGACGGACGAGAGGCTAACCTGTGGTAATAATAGTAATAATAAGTTGAAGTAAGGGTCGGTAGAGTTATGCCATGTAGATTCAGAAGGTTGGCTCTACATAAGATCTGATTTCGTTTTCATTTCATAAGCAGTTTTTGATGGGATACTGTTTTATGAGATCGCGTAAGAACCCTGATGGTAAGTGATATTGCAATGGAGCCTCGTTACTCAGAAGAAGTAACAAGTGTGTTGTCAACCTTAAAATAGCACGAGGCAATATAAGGAGTGAAATAAGGGGGAATTTTCCAGCAAACGCAGTCACTTGACGAAACACTACGGAGTATTGTTTTGAGACGGTTATCTGAAGGTAGGCATGGGTAATTTGGAAATCATGCTTCTTTTATTGAGACCTCAGTGCTTAAGTGTTAAAGCTACATCGACAAAATTGTAAACAACAACTATAAAAGGATGTACAATTAAAAAAAAGAACCCTGACCTTACAAAATAATCTTCGTTCAGTACCTAGCGTTAATTGTGGTTTGATAATACTAATACGCGACATGATAATATTAATACATTTAATATTTTTTATTCAAGTAATGTCGCAATTATTTGCTATATTAGTACGAAATGCAAAAGTAACTAAAAATCATAAACAACATTACACGGTCTCTTTCGTACACTGTAAGTACATATTACATAACCATTAACAATGGGCAAAAATATATTTAAAATTCTCTCCATTCTTCTGGATGGCAGTAGTAAAACGAGCCAGATAACCTCGCCATATTGAAAGCCGTGACCAATAGCCGTAGCCAGCGCTATCAGGGTACTGATAAAATTCGATTTACAAATACCGCTCGCTGATTGGCTGCCGGCCGACGGAGCACCGTAAAATGTCGTTATCACAAATTAAAAATGGAATCTTGTTAGTAGAATAAATGGGTCATGTTTTATGTTCCTTTGTTCTGTTTCGTACGAATATTAAAATTACAATTGTATTTATTGCAATTGTTGATATGTACTTGTAAATTCAGCACTGCCGTGGTTATTTAAAAATACATCAATATAAGTTAACCCAATTAAAATGATTACTATGCACAAGAAACAACTTCATGACTAAAATTATTTCTTATTTAGGTACATTTCACTCTTTTAAAATTTGTAGTCTCTCTTGTTTTCTATTTCATTTTACAATCTTCTTTGTTTAGTAGAAGTTGTTAGTCGTAATTTGTATGCAATCTTGCGTTTTTCTTTGCCATCCCGCGTCACATCCAACGCTCAAATAACGAATTATAAAATAGACGTGGGATATTAGAGTCCCTTCAAAAACTGTTACAATAAAGAAATGCTTTTTCATAAAATTGATGCGACCGGAAATTAAACCACATACCATTGAACAATATTCCGTTACTTTAAAGTGTTTGAGTGACATCACTTACATTTTCATAGGTTCTAGTTTTCAAAATGTAATTTTGAGTATTAATGTTTGCAGCAAATCTAGTAATAAAAAACAAATAAATTACACACAAACCGAAATAGACCAAAACACGGTCGTGCGGAGAGCATCTAATTAACTAAAATAAGACAAGTCACAAATTGGAATCATGGAACTGGCTGGCTACACGGTAAATTTAGCAGGGCGCACATCGAAAACAGACTTATTAACTTTTTTAAATTTAGACAGATCTGCCGAGACGAACGGGTTGGCGGGAAAGATTGACAGTTATGAGATTTTTATTTTTGGAAGCAACTTTTTAGGTTATGTTTGATTAGAATTTATTGCGAGTTATCGATGCAGAACCATGGTGTGCGGTCGCCTTCGTCTTTAATTTATTTCCTTGCTGTTTGAAGGTCGTTACGTTTTACGCCAGATACCGTAACACGTAACTATAATGAACACTTTTAAATGTCATTTAATTTTGTTAGAGAGGAATAAAATTAAGATAGGCACGCATTTTAATTGCTTTTTAATAGGGACCTATCTCTATATAAAAGACGTCACATTGTTTTAGATTGACATGAAAACACGTGGACCTGTACGCCTTTTTTAGCTTTCCTGCTAATTTTACTTCTGCAAAGGAAATGATTAGACCACTAATTTGACTTCAAATTGGTCTCAATCACGACTTGTCCATAATAGAAATGGAAAACGAAAATTTTGCGCTTTTATTGACCGTGAAAACGTTTAAGTAGGTTAATTCTTTCGTTGATAAAATTTTTGCTTTTTGGGGCATACCGTGCTGGGGCATGCTCGTCAAGGTTTATCTTCCACGTTCCTTTTTTACAAGAAATCGAAAGAAAAACATTTGTTTTTGGTAATATGGTGGAACAGACGAGCGTACGATGGCTTACTGATTAGTGACAGTATACAGTTTTTGTCAGTATTTAACTTCTGTACTGTTTATACCTACTTAGTTAATGCTTTAATTGTCCCATTTGATTAAAGAAACAAATCGATAATTCCAAGAATCGATTATGGTATTTAGCTGTTTCTAAGAAGTAACCAAAAATAAACTCATTGTAATAGAAAACGCAATCTCTAGTCAGAAATGTTTAGTATCATCGCCTAATAGTATCAAATAGTTAGTTTAAGTACAAGGCGAGTTGGATTGAAGTTTTTATTAGTTATACATTTTATAGGCTCTACCAGAGTACAAAGTATTAAACTAGTCCTAGCTAACAATGATTTCTTTCGTTTTCCTTGTTTTTGCATAATGCAATAAGTAAATGAGATTGCCCTGATCTTATTTATTTATTGCATTATTTAAGTTTTATTTCTTTTATACATCTACATGACAGGCGTCAAGTTCTGTAAAAATCAATTAAAAAAGCGCACTATACAAGCAAGCGCACACAAAAAAAGAAATTAAATCCATAGACAATATTTATACACTGCGAAAGCGTACAATACAAGCCAGCCATCTGTTAATCTTGCGTTTCGGCCGACAAGCGCCATGCCAATTGGCCTCAGATGGACCGGCGCGCGCACCGTGTGGCCTCAGCCATCCGCCATCTTGGTTTATGTTCCTTTTTGAAATTTCAACGTTCCTTTTGCTCCTGTCACGTTACTTCCGACATTCTCGCAAAGTAATGGAAAAACACTCATTAAAG
The DNA here is from genome assembly GCA_019425675.1 of Leucinodes orbonalis. Lineage (NCBI taxonomy): Eukaryota > Metazoa > Arthropoda > Insecta > Lepidoptera > Crambidae > Leucinodes > Leucinodes orbonalis. Next base: position 68,111 of record PQWD01009233.1, read on the forward strand.
TTATCGTTTTGCTTTTGAATTGTTTCTCGTGGGTTGATTGGCAGCTCTGATATACTTCACAGTTAATGATTATTGATTATCAAGTCAAATTACATGTTTTACGCACGTAACTCACATATTTTTTTAACTAATGACGTTAAAGAATATCTAACTGTTTTTTTCTACTATCAGCATGTACGAATTTAATTATTATTTATTTTTTATCTGAATTAGTTTATTAAAATTTTAATACCTACTTATACAGTAGGTGTTTTGTTTGGCAGGTACAACATGTTATTTATCGTTTTGAATAGTTTTTGCTTGTTAATTTAACTGCAAAAATTTCACCGATTTTATTTCGTGATTCTTTTATGGCTTTTCCAGGAGAGATCTGGAAAGAGGTGTTCAAGATATGTATTAACATAAGTATGCTGCACTAGATAAAGGTAACTGTCGCAAAATGGAGATATCTATATCCAGTATATGTGGTATATTGACTCAAACTGAATATTAACTTTTGAACTGAAATTAAAGAGATAGAAAAGGGCAGTGCTGCCACCTTAGGTTTAGGAATGAATTCGTTTGAGAAGATTAAAAGGGGTTAAATGGAGCTTCAATAAACAAAGCGACGTAAAAAACAACTGTTTTGTGACCGTCCAAACAGACTATACCTTACAAAAAGCGATTTCATCAGCTATACCCACCCTGTATCTATGATACAAATCAAAAAAGTAGTTGTTATTATGGCGAAAACTTCAACAATGAAAAGCTATATAAGCTATATTCAGGTTAAATATTAAAAAATAGAATTCACCTGTAGTGAAGAGTGCTAGGTCTATCCCCAAAAGGGTGGTGGCAACACTGGACAGAAGGAGTCCAAACTTCGCAGCTACCCACATGTCGTATGAATGATAAAATTAATAGTAAAGAAACAAAAAGGTCCGGGACCAACTGTTGCTTGTTCGTTAGTAGTTATTGTAGGCATCGTAGCGTCCTGCGGCGCGGACCGCCCGCTGGGTCTCTCAACGAGGCCCAAATTACTAGTGCACCTTAGTATAGGACTAGATATCCGTTTCTATATTATATACAATGTTCGGTTTCAATTAGAATGGAGCGTAAGTCGTGACGAGAGACGACTGATTACTGTAAACTAGACTTGGTCGGCGTAAGGAGAAATTAGTTTATAACCGTTTTATATTCCTCGACGTTTCCGTCTTCTAAAACATTCCAAAATAGTTGTAGTCGCAAACTATATGTACGTCCGCGATATATTTTACATTCGCGTACTATTTTACGTTCGCGAACTTTATTTACGTCCGTGAAACGAGCTGGTTCGTACAGCGAATGTATGTATATAGTTACGGAACTATCGAGTCCGCGAAACGACGTCCGTGTTACTAGTGAAGAAACCAGTTGCAATTAGAACTGTTTTGACGAACCGTTTTCTTTTGAGAAAAGACGGTACGTCTCGTCTTTGAAAAATTCGACAATGACCCAAACTGACTGACGCCCCATGTATTGTAGTGGTCAAGAAGTTGGCAATAGCCAACGAATCGTATTATTTCAGTTTGTCGATTCGAAGTGTCTTTAAAAACTTTATTGAATCAATATAAATATTTTAGGTAAAAAAGAAAGGTTTAAAAATAAAAAGCCACATTGGACTCGCGTGGTGGGTTGCGGCTCTAACTTCCCATAGCTTTGCTGCGCGGGAACTCATCTGCAGTGGGATGTTTCGGTTGATAAAAAAGCAATATAATTAGGCATATATGGTTTAATATACATATTTTTAGGAAGTTTATTAGTTTTGGGGTTATGAAATGATTAAGTGAAATAAACGGAACCCTAGGAACATTACACCACTTTACCTATTTTATGAATATAGAGTCGACAAATTTTAACTTTAATTAAGTACATACTTAGGCTTCTTAAGTTATACTTAATAAAATAACGAATACATACGCTCTAACTTTTTGTGACCAATTACTTGGAAATTTGACTTAAACGCCTACCCAGTTAACGAATACAGTAAAATCCACGATAATTAACCATTATTCGGTTCAATCGTTATTTAATAGTCGCTTATATTTAGCCAACGATTTTAATGCAAATGAGCTTTATTTTTAATTCTGTTACATCTAAATGTATACTATCTTTGCCATCGAAAGCCGCATTATGTCTGTTGATTTCCTCTATGTTCATGGAGTGTTCTATTTTATGTTGTAAGAGCATTATGTCGGTTCCTATTAACTTTTTATTAAGCCGTGACCGAGTGACATCTTGTTTCATATAAATAATCATATTGTATAATTTTTAATTGATTTAACAGTTATTTTTGTATGTTCATGTGATAACTTTATTCGCTTATAACCTTATTGTGCTCTCTGTACGAGTATTTTCATCATCAAACAATTAGTCTATAATCCACAATGCCTGATGATGTAGTCCAAATATTTTTTTTAATTAAATAAAATTTCAGACTTTGGTTCGCACGAGGCTTGTGTGTTGCCATGGTAACTATATAAAAAAATACATAAAAAAACAATATACCTAAATAAAATACGCAAAACACATTTCTTATTTGTTATATCTGAAAGTGAATAAAGAAGTACTCCTTTAAATACCAACCAAGCATAACAAATACCTTCTGCTTGAATTCTGTAACTGCTTGAAATTGTAATATAAAACGTTTTACATCATAATATGAGTGTTAAAAGACAAATGTGTCTTATTCGTCAAATAATGTCCTAGATATAATCTACAAAATGTTCAGCTCATAATGTCCGCTCATTAACTCTAGGGGGTGCCGCTGGCGCAGGTAGTCGATCGGCCATTATTTACACCGACCACAGACAATGCCCAAAGACAACTCTTGTATCAATCATCCTTTTATACTGTGCCGCTTGGGCCATAGCCAGTAGATTATGGTAAAAAAAAATATTTGACATTTGCACAGATAAAATGAAAATACTTATTTAAAACGCAACACGGATTTTTACTAATATACTTTTTAATACTAAATAAAATTCAAATCCTCAATTATTGAAGTAACCAACTTTACTTTGATACCAACAAGTACTTACAATTACAAATTTTGGTGAATATCTCTAGTTGATCCTTTGACCGCCAATGACGCTTTAAGGCGCCAGAGACAATAGATTTTCTATTCAATGGATTTCCAGCTCAATAGGTTAAATGTGATGTTAAGTTGGACTTAATCCCCTTTATTGAATAAGCTTCTTAGTCTTGCTTTTTAGTATATGCAAAATAGCTTAGTAGTAAAAGGCAATTTTCAGTTGACTTTGTATGGAAATCAATAAAATTTACATGGTTCAGGCTCTATATCCTAAGTATTATTTTAGTTTTACGCCTCAAAACCGTAACTCTAAAATAAATAATATACAGGCATGCGTCTTCATAATAGATTGGAGTGAACAGTTTGATTTTAGTGGTACTCCAAGAGAAGTACTCGTGAAACGTTATTGCGTTGAACATTTCACATAAGGTAATTATTAGTACGGTCCGTGTAAAACTGTAAAACAACACCATTGGATTTTATACTTGCATTTATAGTCTATGGGTGCCTCACGAGTCTGTGAAAATTAAATATAATGCCCGCGTGTGGGGATTTAAAACTTATTGGTGTGGAAATATTGCAAATACTTACAAAATGTTTTATTATCTTGTTCCTTTAAAACAAGTTAACAAATAATAAAAATATAAAGATGTCCCAATAGTAAAATATAAAAAAAATACATTAATCTAGAAAAACTTATTGATTCCATGTAAATGCGCCAAAAGGGGTACAGCATTGCCCGGTAAAACTGTGTACAACAGTCAATTAGAAAAAGGGCTCGATGGCGTAGCGGCTAATTCGTTTGGTTCACGAACGTTAAAGTCAAATCCGCTTATTATACGTATCCACTGGCACGAGCCGACCCGTATAGGGTGTATAGGCCTTAGTCGTCCACGCGAGCTAAGTGCAGATTGGTCGCCTTCACGCACAGCCTTTGAATCGCTTCGCAGGCGTGCGCAGGTTTCCTCACGATGTTTTCCTACGCCGTTAGAGCATTGAATGGCGTAAATATATTTTCGAAAATTAGAAAACACATTGATACGTGGCGGGATTAGAACCTGCTCCTCCCGATCGGAAGGCAACAGTCCACACCATTGAACCATTGACGGTCTCACTACTATTCTACGGTGCTATTTATAAATATTATTCAAAAGCTGGTGACGAGAGCGCGGGGCCGCGCACCGCGGGGTGCCCCGGCTACAAGCGCTTTGGCGTTAAACACAATATTTCATATAACCACATGCCGACGCCTCGTGGAATCGTTAAACACTAAAACAGGCAGTTTTTTATGATAATTTCGCTTTCTTGGGAAATGAAGAGAACATATTTTTTATTTTTGTAGTCAAATGAGTAGGGAGTTCGCCTTTGGGAAGTGATACCACCAGCAATGGACACTCGCAAATCCGAAAAACATTGGCGTCCTCTTTGGTTTACGAATTGAAAATGTTACCGTACCTACACACTCCCTACATATGCAGTGGATGATATTAATTTTTTATTTTTAATTAAAATATTTTTAATACAATGTACAATACTTACCATGCTATATGAAGAGCGGGACTGCCTGATACAAGTATATGAGCATACTTAAAAGGCGGTCTCAATCACTGACAGCAAAATTGATCATTGTGAATGTAAATAAACATTCAATTTCACCTTCCAATCATATTGAAATACCCCAATCTTTATCTTAAACGCATAAAGTTGAAATTTGCAATGATAAATTTAGGTCGTGACTATCCTATCAAACAAATACAGCTTGTTAATGACCACGTAAACTAATTTAGTGTGAATTGAAATAGTTTTGACGATAATTCGTTTTCTTTAATGTACCTATGTAAAAAAGCAAATAAGCATTGATTCGATGTAAACAACAGTAATTTAACATCTTTTTAAATTCGTAATTTAAATTGGTACGTTGTGATTTGTTTGGCTGCAAATCAGTTTTTTAGAAATATCACTCAACTGTTAAGAATTACAACGTTCAGTACCAATTAATTAAACCTAAAGCACACACAGTTTTCATTATCACAGCGATTAAGAAGCCATTGAAAGCAATACTAACATTAAAAACGTCTGATACTTAATTATAGCAACGTACAAAAATTTATATTATAGTCTTTGCCAACTGTAAGCTATATGTACTTTAGGTCAAAGAGTGAGGCATTCAGTGAAATATTATGACTCCTACCAAGGATCATAATGCTAAGCACTTGTGATTTTCTAGAGGACTTTTAAGTTACTGGGTAAGAAAAGTATTGTATAACGTATAATGTTTGTTATATAAAGTTTAACTTTCCTAGATAGCAACTCGCGTCAAAAATGAAATATAACTGGACGTTGCGAGAAACAAATGAGTTTGCATAAAAAGGTACTGCGCGGAAAACAAAAAAGCCTCTGAAAACAAGAGCGTCATTGTTGCTCACGCGCAGCTTGGGCCCGCTGTGCGTGCTTTCACCATGATTAACTGCAAAACCAGGATACGGAGGGAATAAAAAATATGTTTTTATTTTTCTTGGGTGGGTTAACTTGTCATGTTTGGTATTGCATCCATGATAACAGATTAATTCGGTGCGAAAGGCTTTGAAGATCTCTTATTCCTATCTAAAAGGCAAGCAACGCACCGGTGGCACTTCTGGTGTCACCGTTGTCCCTGGGCGGAGATGAACACTTTCCATCAGGTGTCTCTCTTGCTCGTTTGCTCCCTATATCATAAAAAAAAAAAAACGTTTCTAATTTTTACCTATAAGGTGATATTAGTGCCAATGAAATGTTCCCGAATGAATCCGCCAAATAGTAGAGACGTGGTCACAATACAGTCGCCGTCTTTGAACCCGCCGCGGTGCGCCCACGCACGCATTTGCACAGGGACCGCATTTATGACCTGCTCAGAACTGGATCTAATTCTCGCCGCTTGATTAATGGACAGTTTTGATTGAAAGGACCTGCTCTGTTTTAGCTCTATTTTGTTATTTAAATTCATTTTCAACGGGTTGGATTGACGTTAGCTACACCTACTAGGGTTTTGGTGTAATATAAGGTGTCATAAGTAATATATTGGCTCTCAATATTCGGTATCAGAAAACTATACGAAAGATATTTTTTTTAATTTTTTTTAGGAAATAGGTAACTATTGAAAATTAATATTGGCAAAGTAAGTAGGTTTTCTTATTTGTATAAGTTTTGTATTTATTGATTCCAATACGCAATAACTTGGAGCTTACCGTTTTAAGATGAAATTACAATCTGATGGCTCTGTTGGCCTTCACGCCGGCACTAGATATTAGTTCTCAGGCTTTAACAAACCAACAGAAGTATTTCAGAGGGACGTAAACCCCGACTTATGGCATTTCGGGATATTTAAGTTCACGTTGTATCGTGAATCGGGACTGGCACACAGTCCTCCTTAGTTAACACTTCTTCATGAAATAATCGGTGAAGGTCACAAATACGCGTAGGTCATTGCCGATATGGTCGTGCGCGTAACACATGAACATGTACATGATAGCCGGTGAGCACGAGAGACTAATGGAGCCGTTACAAGGGTTGTCCCAACAAAATTATGGTCACTGTATGTAAAACAGTCCTTAATTAGTCGTCCTCAAGGGCCCAGTGTGAATTGGCCGACTTTAAATCTCCTTTTAATCTCTTCGCAGGCGTGCGCAGGTTTCCTCACGATGGTTTCCTTCACCGTAAGAGCGTCGGATAAACGTACATATAATTTGGAAAATTGAAAATCACATTGGTACGTGGCGGGATCTGAACCTGCACCTTTCCGGTAGGAAGGCAACTGTCCACATCATTGAGCCACCGCAGCTAATGTCATGTCATTTTGAACCAGATGTAAGAGAATAATATTAGATTTAATTATTTTTTACAAGCTTGTCAAGGCGCTTAGGCCTTAGTGTAGTTGCATTATGGAGCCATCAGTGCTTGTTAGCAATTGCAGTCATTTCGAATCGGTACGAATTTCAGGCTACTGGCAGCCCTCGACTTACGATTAGTCGCGGTCGGCACGCGACTCGACTAGTCGCCGGTTATAGACCGGCTTTATAAAGCGATCGAGGATAGTGGTGCAAATCGAATCGTATATCGATGTCTCAGTTATCGATGCGTGGTTACGATAGTTGTTTGCTAAACAGTTTTAATTGCTTGTTAAGTTCTGATCTGTTGTACCGTGTATTTTGAAGTTATAACTTTATAAGTCATTGGTATTGGTTGAAAATAGAAGCAATTTGTTTTTAACTTGTTTGAGTGTCCACTATTGACAGCCAATTTCGAAAATCCATTAATTTAATGTAGTCATATTTGACTGTTCCTATAGATTACGGCTAATCTTGGTAAACACTCCTAGTTAAATCTTTAGGGCGGTTCTACATACGTTATAATTTATAATTATGAATACATCGCTAGCGGGCAATATGTATTGTATTATTTATATATTAATTATATTTACATTCCCACAAATTTGCAATTCTATATGTATCATTAGATAATATTTCATTTACTATATTTCCTTAATGAATAACATATCTAACGATTATGTTGCGAGTATTGTAATAAAAAGAGATTGCTACGGATACAATATGCAGTTCCTCTTATCAATCGACTGCGAAACGATAAAGAAACTTGAAGTGACCCACGCAGACAAACTTATGCATGAATTCCTGTAACCATTATCTCCATCAGAAATACGGCTGTATGCAACTATTTTGTATAAAATTGACAATGGCTCTTACGCTTTACCTTCAGGGATGTATTTCTGATTGTATGTATTCTATACTTAAATTACTCGAATGACATAACCAAAACTAATTTTCCACAACAATGAAAACACAAAACGAATACTTACCTTCGTGTTTGATTTTGTATATCTTTTAAAATACAAACAAAATGCTCATGGTTTATTTGGAACCGCAAAGTGCACTGCGGTTGTGAGCTATAAACATTATCTGCAATGCACCGACAAAGTGCAAAAGTATTTGCATTTTTTCTTTACAGCGTCTTCAGAATGACAAACCTTTTGCTTTCGTTGCTCTGTGGTCGCCATGAGTTTGAGTTATTGCTCTGTGGTGATTATTTAAAATTAACATTAGTATTTTAGTATCTTAAAATGTATTTTTACGTTCTGACATTGTACCTAATAAATGGTCAGGGATTGTTCTTTTATTGTTAATAACGTGTTGGCATGTTTAAATAACTCTTATTACTTTATTTATAACGAATGAGCTTTCACATAGTATTATTTAATAAATTATAGGAAAGTGATAACACAGAATTGTAATGGAAGAAGCGGATAACATCTAATGTTAAATAGTTAATAGAAAATGATCATAGAAGTCGTTAAAAAACCGCAAATTAGGAAAAAGCGGTATAAATAGTTATCTAAGTAAATTTAGATATGACACCTTCAAGTATCTATATTATCTTATATTTATAAATATATCGATTGACGAGGCATTAGATATATTTATTTTTTATCATCATTATCAGCTCATTAAACGTCCCCACCGAGGGGCACGAGCCTACCCGTATAGGGTGATTAGGCCTTAGTCCACGCGGGCCCAGTGCGGATTGGACGACTTCACACACAACCTTTGAATCTCTTCGCAGGCGTGCATGAAGGTAATAACGTACATATAATTACGAAATCACATTGATACGTGGCGGAATTTGAACCTCAGCCCTCCCGGTGGGAGGGCGACAGTCCACACCATTGAGCCACCGACGCTCTTAATTTTTTTTTTTATAATGTCCACAATTAGGACGACGGTTCGCTAGCTTGTGTAATGGTAAGTTAGACGTCTGACAGATGAAATTGAAACATGTCTTATAGGGGACAGCACTGCGTTTAATACCTACGTAGGCGTCTCAGTATCCAGCCTTTCGCTACATGTAAGAATTTTTAATTTGTTTCCTTTGTTAGTCTAACTATATTTAATTTGTTATAGGTGTGGTTCCAAAACAAGCGTTCAAAAGAGCGGCGTCTAAAACAGCTGACGTCAATGGGAAGAGGCCCTTTCTTCGGGTCTTCGCGTAAAATGCGAGGCTTTCCCATGAACCTATCGCCGGGTGGGCTCGAGGAAGGGCCCCCGGGGTTTCCTTACTTCGCGACTGCGGATGGCAAGTTCGAGTTTGGATATGGCCCGCCGTTCCACCATGACGCGCCTTTCTTCCACCCGCCACCGGCCATGCCTTTCAATCAGCCAGGTTGGTACACTTTTTGGAATGTTTCATCTAATATTAATAGCAAATAACATCTCACATTCACTTTATTGCTATCTACTACAATCATGTCGTCTTTCACTTGATTCAAGACTTCCATCATCGGCAGGCTTTGATTGGTTTTAGGCAGATTTTATAAATTTTATTTTTATACTACTAAGTCGCAAACAAGCTACGGGCCGCCTGATGGTAAGCGGTTGCCGAAGCCTATGAACGCTTGCAATACCAAAGGCACTACAAGAATGTGTCTTTTAAATTGGCGGCAATGGTGGCTATATAACTATGAGCGAGTACTTATCTTTCAAGAAAGTCTATTGTCGCTACGGATAATTATCTCCAGCGTTTCTTTAGCCGTGTACAGTGATGATGATGATGGCATCATCACCTCATTATACGTCTATATCGATAGCCTATCGATAGTCGACTATCGAGCGGTAACACTGCTTGTCATAAGCATTGCGCGCGCGGGAACACTAAGATTTAATCTATTGTTAAATGTTATTTGCAACTATCATTTAATAATATGTAGTAATAATAGAGTCATATATTAACTGGAGTAGGTCGTTTCGCAGGCGGTATGGAGTCGCTGCCCGGCGGCGAGTTTCCCGAGCAGTTCCCGCCCCCCGAGCACCTGGTGTTGCCTCGACCGTCCTCCCCAGAGTTCACCTTCGGGGACGCGCCCCCTCCCCTCCACTCCGAGGGCCTGGTCTGGTAGCTGAAACCGGAGCCGCGCGATTTCCACGACTGATGCGGCTCGACGGTTTACCAGTGGACTTGAAGTGATTGTGAGCTTTGAATTCTTACCGATAATGGACCAGTGACGGATTTTTAATGTTAACCCTTAATTGGAGACTGGGAATAAAGATCCTACATCAATATGAATTTTATTCCTTGGGCATACAGGTGAAAACCGATGAAAATTTTGGAAGTGCTATGTCTCATTAAGAGTTAATGCGCAGGGCCGGACTAATCAAATAGGTAAGGTCATGTAATTTTGAAGTGTTTTATTTACCTTCTGGCACTGTGCAGGATATCGTGATTTAGTATTAAAGGAAATTGTGAATAAACAGTTGTGTTATGTTCATGTATCAAGAAGAGAGACGGTGTATTTTAGTGTTTGATTTAGTTCATTTCAGTTTTTTTTGTATTAAGGTTATTCAACTTTTATTCCGGCCCTGTGACGAAATTTTTATAACTTGCAACTATATTTTTAGCTGACATTAAACCATTGTTATATTGATATTTAACTTTTTGATTCCTAACTGCGGTTTACAAAAAAATCGGACATCCGTTTTTAAGTTTAATATGTTCGTGCATATTCTCTTGGGCTGTATATATAAGTTTTCCTCTGGTGCTAATAATTTAACCTTATTTCTCTTATTATATAAAGCTTATATTTCTCATCATAATCATTACCTACTGGAAACCTTTTTGTTTCTGACCATGTATTGTATTACCGTTATTTATTCAAATCGTCAAATTCTGTTTCCGTATCTCGGATAAATTGTGAATAAGTTGCAACTCTGTGAATATTTAGATTAAGTTGTAAATAGTATAGAGTTTTATAACAACCATAATTAAGTTTAAGTTAAAATAAATATTTATTTACAGTGATTCAACTCGAGCATAAGTAAAATAATTTTGGTTCCTATTCTAAGATAGACAGCAATTACAACGCATTTTATTTTGTATATTTATTGATAATTTTATTGGATAAATACTTATTAAGTTAATACAATGGAATAGTTAGTTATAGCTCGTACTTAAAATGGCAAAGAGTTTAATGTAAATATAGGTTTGTATATAAAAATAATATCTTTATGATTGTGTATAATAAAGTGTACTTAAGTACCTTCGTATTTAAATGTAATAAAATGACCGGTGAAGTTAGAATTGTTCCATTTTGTACAGATGAAATTAAGGCTAAAGGGTAACACTAAATGTAACAATTTTCAACTTTAGTTACGTTACGATATACATTTGATATATCAATCAGTTTTGTTCATTTGCTTTTAAACATCTGATTTCAAACACGAAACTAGCTTATAGCATTTTTCACATGCAGGTTGCATTATTTGTAACCCATTTACTGCCACAGTTGTGTAAAGAATTAAAAACACTAATAAAAGACTTTTTACTTGTGACAGTTAAAGGGTTAACTTGTAACCATACATTATGAGTAACTTTGTAAATAACAATTACCGTCATATTTTCGAAATATGTGTAAGGGAACATCACGTTTTTCATAATACATAGTCTTTCAAGTCACGGTTTCAATGATAAACAATGTTTGGTTTTAACTGTATTAAGTTTTATTGTCTGTTGTTTTACCTAATTGGAATATGCAATGTACGCGGAATATATTTATTTTTATGTCTCAAAGTGTGGTCTATTTTATTATTATTGTCACTTGCCCAATTGTTTACCTTTTTGCATCAAACTGTTCAGCTCTACATATAAATGAAACCTTTTTACTGAAGTATATAACTACGAGAATTTTGAATGAACAGCTTACAACTTTTGTTTGATCATACAAAAGTTGTAAAAGAATGCAAAAGGCTAAAAGCAAAGAAGTTGGCTTTCCACTTTCTTAACTTTATGATTTGGTCTAAGTACTAAAGGCTAGATTGGAATTTTCTATGTAAGCATGTTCCATTTTAGTAAACTTTTTCTAAGGTTAGTTAAGATAGGAATTGTCCCAGAAGTTAAACTCGCGTAATTGACCAAAAACATGTATTAGCAAACCTTTGTATTTTAGAAGCTTTTTTATTCTCATAATGGAAACGTGACTTGACAGATTTGGTTATAAATGTCAAACAGAACTACATAATATAAGTATGTACTATATGCTAAGTGTTAATAATCGGTACATACTGTTATCTATCTGTATTTTAGTAAATAAAAGTATAATGGAATTGTCTGTAAGAATAAAATCTATTCGAAAAAAACGTGTCCATTTTTTTAAACCTTACTTCTGATAGTATCCTTCCTTAAATTTGATTTGTGATTAGTACGAAGCAATGATGTAAAAAAGTATGGATTGGTAATAATATGCTAACAAAACAATCGAAAAAGTGTTCTCAAAGCAGTGTTAGGACACATACACATATTTCGAACACATTTACCTAAACAAAGTACAAACTGTACTCTCTTCGGCGGTTCGTTTTTAGGCACGGATGGCGTATCTACCTTTATCTATACAGAATATCATTGATACGGAGACGCATTTTTTAAGTTAAAAGAGCAGTGTAGTGGAAAGTTGGTTCAAGCAAATAAATGCAAGATTGCGGGAGTTGAACATTTGAAGTAAAGTCAATTTGAGATGTAATGAATTTATAAAGTATAGTTGAGTTCCGTTTCGATACAAATAAGAAATGATTATAGTAAATTATTATCTATTATAGATAACTGCATATAAATAGATGATTGAATTAGCCCAGTACAAAATACAATCGCGATGTGATGCCACAAACTTGAATTAACGACTAGGCAAAGTACGTCTCATTAGTTAGTAAGGGTGTTTAAGGTTGAATGAAAAACCACTGCTTCTCGTTGTCTGTTCAATGTTTTATCCTAAGCCGGTACTTATGGCAACTATGGGATGAGTTCTAATATACAGGGCTAGTCACAATACACGATTCTGCTTATACGGTAGAAAATTATTCAATTTATTTATAAAATATTGAAATTATCAGCTCATTAAACGTCCCTACCGAGGGGCACGGGCCTTCCCGTATAGGGTGTTATAGGCCTTAGTCGTCCACGCGGGCCTAGTGCGAGTTGGACGACTTCACGCACAACCTTTGGATCTCTTCACAGGCGTGCGCAGGTTTCCTCACGATTTTTTCCTTCACCGCAAGAGCGTCGGATAACGTACATATATTTTCGAAAATTCGAAAACACATTGGTATGTGGCGGGATTTGAACCTCAGCCCTCCCGGTAGGAAGGCAACAGTTCTCACCGCCGACGATTTAGTTTGCGTTGAGGATAATCGTGTAGCATTTCCTAAATCTATTTCTAACCGACTCTGTCTTTCTGTAAGTCTGTTTCTGTCTAACTTGTGTCATTGCATGATAGGAGTCTTGTTTTCGAAACCCAAGGGGGAACTGCATAGTTTAAATCACTGTGCGCTATTTCCAAGTTTGATATGGACATTGCAGGCTAAATCGCCTGATTGCCAAAATTACCGATAATTCTGGGCTTTGAATTGCATATAAACCTGTCGCCTGTCTCCGCTACAATAATCGGATAGCAAGTCTCAACCAACAAGCAGGTCTTCCCAGGGCCCAGTGTGGATTGTTTTGCTCTAACGAATTCCATCCCAAGATAGTAGCCGGAACCAACAGCTTAAGGTACCTTCCAAAGCAAGGAGGTAATCGGGAATTATTTATTTATCTATTTTCCGGTCACCCATACGAGGACTAACCGTTGCGATAGGTGCTTGACTCACCCAAACGCACTAGCCGCTACGCCTTCGGGCCTTGTGGATATCGGTGGATCTCTTTTCAACCTGTCCACCGCTGGACATAGGTCTCCCCCATTTTGCGCCAGATATCCCGGTCCTCCGGTTTCCTCATCCAGCCTCCACCAGCGACCTTTCGCAAGTCATCGGACTCGAGGGCGTTCTACGCTACGCTTGATAAGATGCGGTCTCCACTCCAGAACTCCTCTGCTTTAACGGCCATCGGTTCTGCGACATACGCGACAAGCCTATTGCCACTTCAACTTGCATATAAATATTGGTTGATATCTAATATCATATACGACAAGATCCACTTACCACCAAGTCGTCTTGCTCAATTCCTAAACACAATATCCCTCAGGTGAAATGATATTGTTTGAACAGCATTTAAGTTATAAACCACACCGACGTCCCCAAACGTTGGGAAACAATTCCAACAGAGGGCGCGGCAGGTGGCTGTTCTCACGGTTGAATTAGCTGCACACCCTTATAATTGGAGTCGTGATATTTACTCACCACATAGCGTCCGCATACACGATTTATAATCGGCTATCTTTTCGTTTGTCAGTTGGATATTCAGCTCGAAAGCCCTTAGGTAGCTTAGGTGCATACCTTTAGGTTGGATTACTAGAGAATTGTAAATTAAGCAATAGTTTTAAAGAAAGAAAGATGGATGTGTGGATGTATAGAATCAATAAATAGATACAAAAAAACCAAAGAACCAACAGGTTTTTGTTGTGAAGTCCAATTAGGTTACCGCATGTTCTTCCACGACATGAAAATATCCGTGGAAGCGCTGTATATATGTGGCTGGTTTTATTCAGAATACTATTCTACGGCTCGCTATTTTTACGTCCATAGTCCCCCTGTCTGTCGATACGCAGTTACAACTGTGACCGATCTTGATTGATTGGAGACCGCTTCACATGTGCGGATTCCACGCTTCCACACCTACTATTACCATTTGACGACCCATGTAGTATAATGGTTAAGACCTCGGCTTTTATACCAAGGGTACCGGGTTTGATTACTGAACTATACTAATTTGTGTGCATGGACATGTCTGTTTGTATTGGTCTGGGTGTTTTCTATGTATGAAATAGGTATGTATGTATTTACAAAAATAAAGTCATCATCGGCACGAGTATACCCGTATAGGGTGATTAGGACTTAGTCGTCCACGCGGGCCCAGTGCGGATTGGACGACTTCACACACAACCTTCGAATATCTTCGCAGGCGTGCATGAAGGTTTCCTCACAATGTTTTCTTTCACCGTAAGAGCGTCGGACAACGTACATATATTTTCGAAAATTCGAAAATACATTGGTACGTGTCGGGATTTGAGCCTCAGCCCTCCCGGTAGGAAGGCGACTCCACACCATTGAGCCACCGACGCTCTAATATTTGAAAAATAAATTATCTAAGATGTTTATCCGTTGTTTAGTACCCATATTACAGGCTAGATGCTTAGTTTGGGACTAGGTAGCGCTGTGTGTGTGGATATGTATAACTATATCTACGATTCACTGAAACAACACATATTATATCTATCATTTTTCACATGTTTACCTTATATATATTATATAGATTAATATATAAGGTAGTTCTTTCAATGTAGAAAGGTTAAGTATTTAAAGGTTTATTTTTTTTCTGCCTGTCATATAATATATTTGACTCTTTAAATTAACCAATCAAATATTCATATAAATCGAGTATTATAATAATGACAATTGAGAAGTTATATATTTTAACAATTCGTTTGACCTGTAAAATAATAAATTGAATGCCTAACATTATAAACACGCAACTCGCTTAACTAGAAGAAGCAGACACAGAGTAACATGAAATATAATATATTACTATGTTTTAGTAAACTAAATGCGTGACAATGTATGTTTTCCATTCTCATTATTTATCAATAATATTTTGTGGTAATATTTTAAGTCAGTTTCATGTATATTTTAATTGTCAAGTTGTAGCTACCTAAGCAATGGTTTTGGGTGTTAGAATTCCTAAACCCTAAACCTACATTGTGATGGAAGCTTATATAAATAAAAAAAATGCAAATAGTAAATGTTGGTTTCGCATCTCTTATTTCACCATAATGTGTCCGCAACTAAGTGCAAAATCACAAAATTGTATTTCAATAAAACTTGTAGGTAAACTAACTTAACAAATTACTGAATTAATTTCGTTTTTTCTACAAGATTAAATTTGCTACGCACGATCAATATTATTGATTTTTTCGGAATTTCATAAATGCTGATATGAATGTATTCTCCACACACCCATCAACACAAACAAATAAGTGATCCCGTGTATCTGAACATTAATTAGTAGGATTGTTATTTGCCGAGGGAACGTCGCGAGCGTTAACATGTATAGAGCACGCAACACCCCTAAACAATAAAGATGGCATTAACTGATGGTAGAATTTTTGTCTTCGTTAGCTGAGGAATGTCTAATTGTAAATATTATGCTTTTGTTATAATTCCTTTCAACTTTTTATTGCATTTTTATGGCTTCAGTGCATGTTGTAGGTGTCATTACTAAATGTCATAGTATTATCTTATGGTCCTTGTGACTCAAAAATATTACAAAAAATAATATCTGTCCACAGATACATAACTAAGATAAGAAAGCATTTGCGTGACTATATACTTGTCTTTATTTTTCTTTAAGTGTACCGTATCAGGTGCACTGTTGGACTTAAGGCCTACTCAAGAATCAAGAATCTCCCGTTGATATTAAGGCAAACCCAATAGTGAACGGCCTTAACTTAATCCCCACAGATAAAAAATGGCTGAAGGTTCCTTAAAAAAATTAATATCATCTATAACTAATACGGATATAGGATTACGGTTGCTTATGGAAAGTTCTAAGCTACAAGTAACTTGTATAGCACTACATACATATTTTGGTTTGTGGACGGACATACCTTCTAAAGGGACAGTTACTGTGATCTGGAATATCTACACGGACATTAATTAATTTTTAAATAGGGTACGGGAAGATATTAGTTGCATGAGATACGTGATTTTGAAAAACACAGAAATACATAAAATCTTCTCGCTCGGTGATTCGTGCCACAACACATTCGTCTCAAAAAAACGAAACACTGAATTCAAAAAATTTTTCTTTCGTTCTGGATTCGTCCTATTGAGTTTTTATTGCAGACGCAATTAACATTTTCGCCAAGATATATCAAGAAAATTTTTTCATAAATAAAATGTTACTGCCACTTTCAGTCACCTCTCTTGTTTTATACGATGTTTATGAAATACAGTATCACAAGTTGTCAATATGATACGAAGAATAAATGCTAACATTACATGAATTAGTTATCACAATACCAAATTAAATATGCTTGCGAAAAATATACTCAATAAGTTAAAATTGCCTCTTTTCACCATATTTTATCGACGTTGACGGTATAAAAAATTGCTCGTCTTGGTCTATTTTCTCAGCTCTATATAGATTAGTTTGAACTGAACACGTGCATGCATTGACATTTGCGTGCGCTCGCGCCGTCGTTCTGAAGCGTGGGTCGGTAATTTACCGACGGTAATTTACGTAGGAACGGACTTTTGGGACGGGAATATTAGGGGGTCCACTGTGACCTTTCGAGATCCAAGCTTGTGTCTTAACTACCTATCTAGTGTAATGGATGAGACATCGGCTATTACACCAAGGGTTCCGGGTTCATTCCCCGGGCGGTACAAACATTTGTGTGCATGAACATATCTGTTTGTGGGGCTTCATGGCGCTGTGTGAATGTCAGTGGATGGACATTTTACAAGGTGGTAGACCCGGTACTAAGTCGTCTAGGTTGGTACCACCGCAATGCCAGATATCGTCCTATAAAATAGAGAGCTTTGTTCTCCTGCGTTTTGGGATGAGGGCACTGTAACTAGTCCTAGGGTTGAAGAGACTTAACATAACATATTGAGTCTCTTCAACCTACAACAATATATTATATCTCTGATTTTTCTCTTCAACCTATCGCAGTCCACTGCTGGACATAGGTTTCCCTCATTTTGCGCCAGATATCCCGGTCCTTCGCTTTTCTCATCCAGCCTCCACTAGAGTCCATATATTATATTATATATATGATCTCTACAACGATATATTATATCATCTCAGGTGACGGGCGCAGCGCAGTGTTATTGGGAAATAATTACTACGTAATTTCCCTTAACACTGCTTCTGTCATGGTCAGTTGTATCACTTACCACCAGGTGAGCGAGCTGACCGTCCTGTTCACATATAACATAAAAAAATGAAAATAACCTTGCTGAATGTTTCTTTCTTTTATGAGAATATCATGCATTGGTACATTAAACTCGATGAAAAGTACAGAAGCGACAGTATCACCTGTGGTAAATATACTGTTCTTCCCAAAGCGTCTTCCCAACTGTGCTGTAAACATTTTCATGGAGTTGTTAAGGTAGAGTATCCAGTCATTTTAAAACCTTTAACCATAATCATATTGCTAAACTTAAAGCTATGGCGACTGAGATAGGTTACAATAAAATACCCAACTTACGTTAAAAACTTTAATGGTCTTCTACCTGAATGTCTAATAGTTACCAATATAATATTCAATTTAAATGGCTTATTACCCATTCTTAACGAAATCTCACCTGTCATCATGTATTTATTTATTAACAAAACCCGCCATCTACACTTACTCAAATATAGTTAATATATTAAAACATATAAATAATTTCCAAAATTTATCATAGTCTACACACCCAGTTTCACCTGTCAAAAACACTAAAAAAGTCCGGATAAAGTTAAAAAATATTATTATAAAGAAAAAAAAAACAAAAAGCGAGCCCGCCTTAAAAATGCCACAGATTAAAATTAATTACAGTTTTTTTTCTGTTGGCCCCTTCAGGAATGTTGTAGCAGAAATTATTTGGTGTTTTGCCGCTAGAGGGCGGTGCCGTGTGATTAATATATTTCTTAGGAAAAACATTTTTAATGACCGAACCGGCCACCAGTTCTTGTTTTAGACAACGCAAAATGTAGTTAGTTGAATCATTAGTCTTGTAGCTAACGTAGGTACTGGGATTTCAAAACAAAAAGGAGTTGTTCTTGGGTCTTGGACTCATTTTAGTGTGTTCTTTACTTTATTTATGTCGGTACATCAAAAATATTGGTTTATATAATCATGACTTTCTATTTTACTAGGTACTGAGTCGATAGTTTTATCATCGCAGTGCCAGACTTTACGGCCCAAACACCATAAATCCATGCTGTATGACTGTCCCTGCAGTGTGACGCCAAAGACTCATGATGATGCCATAGGAGAAACTAAAAGATACTCTTTTTTATATTACAAAGTTGACAGGACGGTCAGGACGCTCACCTGACGGTAAGTGATACGCCTGACCATGACAAAGAAGCCAACAACTGATATGCAGCTAGTATTCTCCATTCTATCAATGATGCACTGCGCCCAACACCCGACACAACAGATGTTAGGTCTCTTAGACCCGGTAATTTATTATGAATTCCTAAATCTATTAAATAACATTCAGGATTATTATGATATGTCACCATTAAATCATTCACCTTTGCCCTCGACTCCTTAGCGCCCTTCATAAACTTACGAGAACTGTTCAAGTATAAAGGCAGGCGGTATCATTTACATATCTTGTTTACGGCTTGTCCGTCCGTATATGTTAATGACATGCGGACGAATATATTCGGTGTCTGATGACGCGATGTTACAAACCATTGTTTTGCACAGAAAACTATAATATAGAGAACCCTGTTGCCCACCAATCGTGAAAGAAACGCAGCTCAAGATATATTGGAAATTGGATTTTGTTATACGCATGTAACCAATTTCCTTAGAGCTATAAATTCCAACAACTAAAAAGCATTGCAGAGTTCTTTACAAAATGGATGGTCAGTTATTTATCCCTTTTTCATTATAAATCCAAGTCAGTTGTAGTTTTTGTTTTGTTATAATTTCGCGAAGACGCCGCCGGCGAAGTGGCAATATGAATATTAAGATTTTTTGCGTTGCTCGATGGTTTGTTTCCACAACACCATCAGTGAATAGATAAAATTACAAATTTAAATCTGTTAAAAGGAAAGAAAGAAAGAATTACATTTATTTGGAGCTTATTGTAATTCAAGTTGGTTGAATGAAAGGTTTTTTGCACCGGTAAGAAAGTACTATTTTAAATAAATTTTCATGTTCACTACAAATCATCTTAGTCTCTCTCTCTCTCTGCTCTAACTTTATCCAGCAGTGAGACTGTGTTTCGATAATTTTGACCAAATGTATACCAAATTGTGGGCCACATATCCTGCTCCTTTGTTTCCTTTATCCATTAAATAAGTAATTATGGCTTAAAATGCGTCTTTCAAAAATTACAGTTTAAGTGGTCACTGTAAACTTACAGTAACAAATTTCGATGTCGTTTTTGCTTTGCTAGAAATATTGTAATTTAAGTATATTAGTTTCACAATAAGCGTTTTATTGCGTAGAATTGTTTTTTCGTACTATGCGAGCGAGTTTTCGCAAAACCTTGACAACTGACTTTATTTTCGGATTTTTAATATAAAACAGTCACCAGTTTTAAATTGATGCAATGGAAACGCGCTTCAGTAACGGTGCCTCATCAAACTGACGGATGACTAAAATTTATGACCTCAAAAGGACCAGTTACCAATAATTACAACTCTAGGGAGATGTGCTCCGATTTCGGTAAGTGGCACGGGAACTACGCTCGCCCCAATAAACTGACTTAATAGAAAACAAAAATTATGTAACATTAAATTTTTTTCAAAGTCGATGAGTGCTAGATACCTAGGTCTGCAAATCATTTTCGCAATGGCTATCCAGTGACGTGCACAGATATTATAAGTAGTAGTAAAGTTAGTGATACTTAACACAAAAGCTATAAATTATAGATAGATAAATTATTTTTATTTTTGTTACATTGAGTACTGTTGATCGCCTATGGTTTCAAATCTGTAGAGGAAAATGGGAAAATAATTGGGAGTCATTTAATATGTTGGCGATTATTTGTGCTGTCTGGACGCACGCTGCTTATTTGCATAAATGGAGTGCACGCATTGTGGTGTAGTGTGTGTAAGCAACCTCCCTCACACTTAGACTTATTTTCGGATTAGATTATATTCGGATTGCACTCAATATACTAGTTTCAGTCTCCCGGTTCCCACATTGCAGTGGTTATCGTCTGTAAGATGATCAAAATACATAAACAACTTTCGAATTTGAAAGTTTGGAATCAATTAGCTACGAAGTTAAGTTAATAGGAATAAAAATATTTTGTAGGTACTACTATCATTCTGACCATGTGGAAGGTTAGATTCTCACGCAAACAACCTAACACACCGACTAGTAATTATTTAACGTATACTGGTGCTCTTAAAATTCTCAGAACTCAAAAGAAAAGACAAAACCTTTGCGCGAGGGACATACTCGATGCTGGCAATTTTTGCTAAATTGTTCCGAATGCAAATTTTCGGCAAAGTGGGCGTGGTGGGACTGAACCACAATGAACCTTAATTTTACGGTCCCTAGAAAATCTTTTGAAACAGAATAGAATTATATGACACTATATCTATTAATTAGATGCCAGAAAATTTATTTGCATGTTTTATTTGCATAATACTCATGTGCTTTAAATAACAACATATTTTTTACCATAAATAATCAAAAAAAAAAACAGTTTAAAAACATGGAGAGGAGCTGAAAAAAACAGATAAACCGCTCGCCGACCGTTAGCATTAAAAAAAAAAAAAATCATTGTTCATAGAGACGTTCCACATTCGAACATTAATCAACTTTTAAAAACTAAAATTAAAATCATCGTGACTTTACGTTCCATTTTTAAATTATATATCCCAGTGGTCTTTTATAAGGGGCAGTTTCAAAGGAGCGGGCATGGTAGGTGTTTTGTAAGGTAGCGATGGCTAGCGGTGGTGGGCGCGGCGTGCTTCCATATAATACGAGAGCTTATTTTGCTTTAGGCTGTTCATGTTTACGCCTTTGCACGGAAATGGAGAGATTTATTTTTCAAGGCTGTCATAAGCGCTGCCTACAACTTTTGTTTTTGGCATACGAACTACTTGGTTGGCAAATTTATTTTTTATATTAAATAATGTAACTCCTATCAATATAATTGTGTACTGTTAAACTAAGACGAATAGGTACCTACATATTAGTAAAGGAATAACGAGGTGTTTTTACGAAATACACAGTGGATAAAAATTGATGAGAAATACCATACACAGGTGTAGTCATATCGAAATCTCAAGGAAAAGTATTAATTAAAATCGAGAAAGGTTTTCTGATCATGAAAAAATTACATCTCTTAATCAGGTACTTAAGAATATTATGATTCTGCATATTGCATAAACAATGAAAATATTTTTGAAAATGTAAAAATAATTGTCATTGTCTATTGACAAACAGATGTTGAGGCGAACGCCTGTGCCCGCACCCTGGAGCGATTTTAGTCGGAACGGGGGAGATCCCAGCTCCGAATTTTAATAATAGGCCATTATATTTTTAATTAATGAGAATTAAAATTCTGTTTGCAACTGTACAAACAATTAAAAATATTAATATTATTTAACAGAATTTATTGTAAATAAGACAATTGCGCGATGATATAAGATGAAAGCAGAATCAAATTGGGGCCTCAAAATGTGACGAAATGTTTCCAGTAACGGATAGTACGGCAGTGTCTGCTTCGCGTTCGACTTGGCGACATAGTAAAGCACAGAATCACAACTATGCTATAACAAATATATATTTAAAACTTCATAGGATTCTTGTTAGAACCAGATCGGGCGTTTGTGGTAAAAATAATTGAAACTTTATTCTTTGTACTTAAAATTTTCATACACTTAGCCCCTTTAACACTATTTATGATATTAAACATAAAAAAATTGTTAAATGTATGATATAAATAGTTTTTAAAATGATACAAACTATTTTACACTGCACGACGGTTAGTTTTCGGCCAATCCGCACTTCTCGAGTAGAGACCGCGTGACGGAAAACGAAGCGTAGACTGACCCCCAACCAGATGGACTGATGACATGGTTAAGGTGGCGGGTAGCAGATGGATGTCAACTGCAAAGGATCGGTCCGCGTCCAAATCATTTAGGGAGCCCTTCGTTCAGCAGTGGATATTTTTGGCAGTAGTAGGTAATGATGATGATGATCAGAGTTGCCACCCGTCCCGATTTTGCCGGGACAGTACCAATTTCGAGTACTACCAAGTAAAAAATATCTTGTTTGCTATAAATTACTCTTTTGCAATAAAAACAAGTGGATTGATTTACGCGCCGAAATAAAATTTACAGCTTAAAAATATAGTAACAAATGACCAAATTTTGGCAGGAGTGAGCTACCGACAGGAGCCCTAAGGCTCTGCACCGACGCGTCCTTGTTAACGAACGTGTAATTACGTTTAAAGCATAATTGTTAAGCATCTTGAGGCTTTTTGAAATGCTTGCGTCACTATTTTGGGCCCATTTTCGTCCATCAGATACCATAACAAAGGGTTAGATACTAGTGAGTGTTAGGTTTATTACTCAATAACGATATTAGAACTCGCTAAGCTTAGATTAACAATAAATTTACTAGATGCACGATCTCACTCAAAAAGTGTCCGCGCCAAAATTGTGCCCATCCGTTAATCGAGCAAAATTTTCATTCATAATCACTTCGCTTGCTACATGTCATAGTGACATTGTAGTATGCTCATGCCTTTTTGTACCCTTTTAATGACGCGTTAAGGTTAAAATTTCAATGTTTCATGTCATAAATGTAACATGTGTCAACGTATGTATCGAGCTGCTCGGACATTGTTTCGTTGATATTTCTTCGTGATTGTGTATCTACGAGTAGATAGTTTATTGTTCATCTTCGGCGCTAAGTAAAGTTTTTTGTGTAATGAGAATATAAGAATTACACAATCATTATGAATAAAACCATTAGAATATAATATATTATCTATTAAAATTGCCAGAAAATGGTTCACAGTTTTAGCTTATTTATTTACACCGTGTGAAAATTTTATTGCTCAAGTTTCCATTGATGTTTGTAAGTTCTAGATCTTTTAAAACTTTCGAATTAATGTGAATTATAGCAAAACACGTGATAAAAACGAATACACATCTAACTTTCCACTCTACATTTGACAATAGTGCAACATAATAAAAGATGAAAAATAAAAAGTAACACAGTCGAAAGCATAAAGAGCTTTTATGTAGCGGTTCTGTTGTGTGATACATAGACTACTATTTACTCGCACCAACCTACACGAGCTCATTTTACTTTTTTAACTTATCTATGCCTTTCTTTCCCACAGTCTCCGCCTTGTAAGAAGTGCTTGGTCATCGTGGTGTAATACAGTTTAAATTTCAGTAACTTGAAATGTGCCACTAACCTTCAGATAAGGTATCTGCTAACATTTTTCATTAAGTAAAAACTGGCTAACTTGAAACATAAAAAGTATATGTAGGTACTTAAAACTAACCAATATATTAGTCACCAATCACGTTGACACTCGTTGAGGTTCTGGTTTGGTGCAATGGTTGTTGAATGCTAGAAACCGATTCACATGGAATTCATTAATTTTAGTCCAGAAGTAGTAATATAAGACTACAATGATGTGCTGGCAAGCGTATTTAACTTTTTAGTAAAGCGCACAAATCTATCAAAGATATGACTGTTCTTTTCTATATATTTCCTTATTTCTCCCATTTCAAAGTTCAGCAACGCACTCTTTACTTCTTTTAATATGGATGAGTGGCTATCAGGTCCACCTGAAACTGCGTTCCCGCTGATCTGTTTACACTTTAAAACCCGGACCTGTTAAAGGTTAGTATGAATATATATCGTCAGTCCATACATATTCCATACAACGTCCCTTACAATATGACATCTCACGGACGAGTGATCACATGTAAAATATATAAAAAATAGCGAGGCAAATCTCTGCCCCTCAACTTGTACTGTGGCACAAAACTTTCCTGTATATTTTTTGTATGCAGTTAAAATTTAATCACAATTTAATCTCCACTCCAATAGGCGGGGAGTAAATGTATTTGTTAATAGATGGCTTTGTTATGTATCAGGACTTCTGTCTGCTAAAGAAAAGCAAAAGGAGAACTTTTTAATTGGTATTTCGTGGTATTGAATTAAAATAATTCACTTCGATACGGTTGCCTTTTAGATAATAAATATTGGTAACGAAACGCCACCGTTGTAATTCTAGGCGACGTTTAAGTCTTATCTTATGGATTAATTAAATAACGTAGAAAAGCTTTTGTAAAGATAATGTACGTTTACATATACAACTACATCTTCATATATAAATCATATTCTATTTCAACCCTTTTTGCTATCATTTCTTTTTCTGAAATAATAAAATAACTATTTCAATTATGACGTTTTATCGGCTTAATTCTGACAGCAACCAAGGCAAAGGAATACTAATATAAATATAATAATAGGCTGTAACAGCCTAGTAACAAAACGCAGCACACACTCCTTTTTATATTTTAGTATTTCTATTATGTGTATTAATATCTTTTATTTTAACGGTTAATGTATAATGTATATTTTTATTAATTAATAATCATTACATAATATTCATACGCGTATATATAATATAGTTAATTTTTAATCTATTGTCACTCGGGCTCTGTCATAATATCAGCGCTGCCGCGGCCACTCTAAAATCATTATATAAACGCACGTAACATGCGGCGGCCTAAGCTGAGATGGGGCCCCTTTGACCACATTATTACTATTTATTTTTTTCATTTATATATTTATCTTTATATTATTTATTCCTTTAATTACATATTTGTTTTTTTATTAGTGTATTTCTTCTTTGTACCAATCATTGTAAACTGTGTAAAATTGTAATTGTTATATTGTATCTTCTATGTTAAACTGTATATTCGTGTTTTTTGTGTGGTCAAATAAACGTTTTTTCTATTCTATTCTAATTAAATTATTGCTTTAGAGGAAATAATTTTTCATTTCTACGGCATTTCATTAATTTGCTGAAAATATCCCTAAATTATTATTTACCTATACTATCAGTATTTTATGAAATAGTCCTATATTATACTGACGCATATAGTGCACAGAGGTTAAGTGAACCGAGCGACAAGTGCGCGCACCTGATGGTAAGTGTAACCTTACAAATGGTTGATGTTGTGTTGACAAAAATGAATAATTGTAGATAGTTAAGTTGTTTTCTGACAACACTGCATTCTCCGTGACCCAAGCTGAGTAGTATCTTTAAACCAAATTAATCAGTTATTCAATATTTTTTATTAACATGTCATAACTCATAAGTCATCATTAAATACACTGTGATCATGTTTTCTCTGTTTTGTATTATTTGGTGACAGTTTTCATTTGCCTACTCAAGTTTTTGACAATATTTTTAATAACAACTCGTAAATATTTGTATAGAAAGCCTGAGTTTGAAATACCCACGCAGACGACTTTATATACCTCCTTACATATTCATTGTCATCTTTGAATATTTCAATAAATTTTCCCAAACAAAAGTATAGCAAAAATAAGAATCAAAAATCATTTACCTTTTACATAGCTATTTAACTATATTTATTTGTAATGAAAGTATATAAAATTGTATGGTCATGTATGGGCGGTGCGCGTGCAGCAGTTCTTAATTACGGGGTAGCGGCTTCTTATTCCCCGATGCTCTATGGTCAATGTCTCCATGTTGTCATTGCCAAAAATACAGAAGGCACAATTAATTGCATTATTTATGAATTATGATATAGCATTTATTGTTTGTGATAAAGATGAAATAGGAATTGTTATCTGTGTTTATGATATGAATAGATGCATAAAGTGGAATTTGAGTGAGAAGGAAATATTTCCTATTTGTTCCGGGTTCGATCCCCGGGCAGTACATTTGTATGCATGAACATGTCTGTTTGTATTGGTCTAGGTGTTTCTATGTTTAAAATGTATTTACAATAAAAAGTAAATAAGTATGTTTACGGTGAAGGAAAACATCGTGAGGAAACCTTCATGCACGCCTGCGAAGAAATTCAAAGGTTGTGCGTGAAGTCGTCCAATCCGCACTGGGCCCGCGTGGACGACTAAGACCTAATCACCCTATACGGGTAGGCTCGTGCCCCTCGGTGGGGACGTTTAATGAGCTGATGATGATGAAGTATGTTTATCCCTTTTTTGGTAGCCAAACTACAGGCTTCACGTTTAACTTGGGGCTAGATAGCGCTGTGTGTATGTCAGTGGATATTTATCTTATTTTAGTTATTACTTCTTACCTCTACTTAACTACGATCTTCCACACCAATACCAAAGTATGAAGAAAACAAAAATCTCAAACTTCATACTTAGCTATAACAATTACCTTTAGTATACATACATACTGAATGTATATATTATTATAGTGTATGGTCATGTATGGGCGGTGCGCGTGCAGCAGTTCCTAATTACGGGGTAGCGGCTTCTTACTCCCCGATGCTCTATGGTCAATGCCTCCATGTTGTCTTTGCCAAAAATACAGAAGGCACAATCAATAGGATTATTTGCACAGACACTTAGCTTTAAGTTTCTGTTTGTCTCTAATTTTTTGCTTGTACCAGTGTTTATAGAAAGAAAGAAAGAAATAATTTATTATTTTTGCACATCGCAACACAAGCATAACAAAAAGACAGGAAAAACACACTAAATGACAATTTTATTGTGCTACGACGTCCAAAGTAAATGGACCCACTAAGAATGTGCCATGGTCCGGTGATCGGAACTTGACGCTGATTTTCCGTGAGCCCGAGTGTCTGATGCTTATCTTGTTGGTTGTTCTTATTAATAAAATAAATAGCATTCATTGCACAGAATATTAAACATAAATAAATTTGGGGTCGGGTTCGAAAACTTAGCATCCAGTATTGGACTTTCTAACAACTGGTACCCACTCCTTTCGGACTTCTATCCAAAATTGTACCCTCTTAAGTAACTAGCCTATTACTTCCCACTGAAGAGCACAAGCTTTCCCACAAATCATAGCTACAACGAGATCAGCCTGTAGCCCACCACGGGCTGAATACGTTTTCATCATCATCGTCAGCAGCTCATTATACGTCCCCACCGATGGCGCCAGTCTACCCGTATAGGTCTTAGTCCACGCGGGCCCTTGCGGATTGCCCGACTTTACGTACAAACGCACTTTGAATTTCTTCGTAGACGTGTGCAGGTTTCCTCACGATGTTTTCCTTCACCGTAAGAGCATCAGATAAACGTACATAATTTCGAAAATTCGTTTTGGTACGTGGCGGGATTCGTACCTGCACTCTCCAAATCAGAAGGCTACAGTCCACACCAATGAGCCGACCGTCGGTATTTAATACAGATTGATGACTGTAAACTACTACAATCCTATATAGAAGCAGGGACCAACGCTTACAAGACTTCAAAAACATGGAGAAACTGAGATAGACTTCCGGTCACCCATCCTAAGAATGACCTCTGCGATAGTTGCTTGACTTCCATGTACACCAACTTAAACCCCGCACCATCAGGCCCTCACTGTACCCTCTGTATCTCATAAAGTATTTATTGATGCGTGTAGACGCGAAGCAAAGATGGCGTGAAATCCATGAATTATCCGCCGTAATCTACGACAAGATTGAAAGCTGGCTATAAAATATGAAATTACTATGTGCGTTTACGATCGAGCTGCTATACCCGGGGATTGTTAGACCGCTTATCGTTAGTAATGCATTGGCACTGTTAAATAGTAGTTACGAAGACCGCGTTGGTTATGTCTAGGTGTGGATAGAAACAGCAGGTTACGGGTTAACCACCTATATAACCTTTCTTTATTTCATAGATAGACGAACCTACCAGCCACCAACTGGCACTCTAAGAAGGACTTTAAAATACTTTTATCTACCTACTAGAATATGTTTAAGTATCTATAAGTTTCAGTAATTTTATCTTTGAGAAAAACTCAGCAAATGCCAAGATCGCGACGGGATTATTGTATAAGTGCATACAAAATATGATTATATTTTGTTGCAATTTCTTGTATCGAAAGTGTTAATGAAATATTTTTGGTAAATATTCCATAGAGAGTAAAGGTATAACTCAAGGAGACAGTTCATATGATGATATGTGATAACTCTACCCTTGGAAATTTATATCTCGAGGGTACACGATAAGTCAATCTCAGCTTAGATGATAGTACTTAACACCCACCAATCTTCAATGGACCTGCGTGGTATTGAGACTGCGTCTACACCAAGGGTTTCGATTTGATCCCCGGGCAATACAATCATTTGTAGTGTGCATGAACATATATGTTTGTATTGGTCTGGGCGTTACTATGTATAATATGTATGTGTTTACAAAACAAAAGTACATAAGTATGGTTATACGTGTTTAGTACTCATACTACAGGCTTTTCGCTTAATATGGGGCTAGATAGCGCTGTGTGCATGTCAGTGGATATTGATTTACATATTTATTAATTGCAAGTTTGTGGGAAGGCCTGTGACTAGCAGTGGGATGATATAGGCTACTTGTTTGATGTATCGAAGACCGCAATGTACACTTAGCATCAAGTGATACGATCGGAAGCTAACTTTGTTTCATTTCAACCTCTGTATGTGTCTTAGTGCTCTGTTACACATATCTTTTCCATTTTCCGCCAGATTTCCTCTCTCTCTTTTTTCTTTATCGGCTCTCTGAGTATTTTGTTACTTTCCATAATTAAGGATATGGGAACTATAAACTCGTTTATGTGTTTTACATTGCTCATTTCATACGACGCCCTTGCTCCATACAAAAATAACAAACATCGCTTCCATAACATTTATTAGTGAAGATTTTTAATCACAACCTACCGTCTCACTAATAGCTGTATTAAAAAAACTGTTCAATACCCATGGGAATGGTAAAAAAAGCAAGTCCATATGTCAGGAGTGCAGGAAGCCTCGCCCAGTAATTATATGTTGGTGCTCCTGCTCCGCCCATTCCTGAAGATGGACGATTAGCAGAGGACTATAGGCAACAGGAAACCTGCACTGCGGCTTGTTACTCGAGGTTCTGTTATTTAATCTTGGTAGAGTTGTTTTCAGACTTGATTCTTATTAATTCGGCGACGGATTTTGTAATATGGATAAGAAATATGTTTTAAGGTTTTAGGTTTGATCTCCTAGTACGTGTATGTTTTATATGTCTAAATGTTAACTTATGTTAACATTTGCATGGATAGAATTAAAGTTTAACAGGTTTATTAAAATAGGTAAATTAGTTAATAATGTTCATATTCATAACAGATAAGATAATGGAAAAAATATTTTGTACATTTACAGCATGTCTTCCAACTTTCTAACATCCTTTAAAATAAATGGTTTTGACTTCAAGTTTAGAAAATAAATAATCACTTTTATGGGTATATACTCGTAGGTATTGAAATAATGTATAAAACATACTCAATATTTGATACAGAATACACAGAAATAAATGTTATTGGTGTGTAGCGTTGCGTACAGTTTATTGAAGTATAAAACTTCAATGTATGCAAACATTGTAGTATAAATTAATTCAAGTCGAATTTTCTTATTTATATCGCATAGCAAATTAAATATTAAATTTCGATCACTTGCCTGTGAAAGGCAAATCGCCAACAACAGTGAAAAATATATTTAGTACTTTCATTGAAACTACACTTTTTGGTCAAAATCGATAACTTCGACCAACAATCAACGACTCTGGTGACGTTTTATTACGTTAATTTTAAAATGCGCTTAGGATCATAATTTTGTTTCAATAGATAATTCATTCAACTATATTATAACCATTTTAAACCATATACACTAAAGTTGTAAGGACCAGAATACCTTACAGTGGGATTGAAAGTGTCATAATAGTCTAGGTATATTAAGATTAAAATTAGTAGAATTGAGGCCCTGCTTACAGGTCATGAATAGTTGTAAATGGAAGTATTCAAAATATTATGAGAAGCTTATGGTAAATTTGCTGAGGATAACTTTCCTAGCAAACAAAAGATTTTCTATTTGTATTCCGCGGTAATCTTCAAGCTTCTAGTGGGGCAGTGGGTAGCTCTAGAAATGATTAAACCCTGGCATCAAGTAGCGCAAAGATTTCTAATCTAAAACCCAATATTTTTCCTTACCAATCGGTTAAGTACCTGCAACCGAAAGTTCTAACCAAAACAAGGACCCTTCGCACGACCTATACGTAATTAAAACTGAAAAAAAAACTATCCATGAATGAATATTCCTGAGATAGTCCCTCATGTATATTATAATCTTAGCTGGGATCTCGGGTGTCCATGATTTATGTGCCGCGCCCGCGGTCCGCCTTCATTCATGCTCTTTTATTACTTTCTTTTTAAGGACTTGGGAACTAAGGGGCTTTTGTTTGTCCATTTTCAGATAGGCTTGATTAGTTTTTAGCTCGGATTAATCGAGCTTGGGTTTTTTTGGTGGTCGTGCGGGGGCGTTAACTGGCCAGTGATTTGTGGTGGATACAGTGAAAGTTTCACAGTGTGTGTTGTGTTGACGGACGATAATTTGTTTGATGATGTTGTTGACAAATACTTTTTTTTCTTATTTAAATCTTCCATTCGGCAAGTTAAGTCATGTCTTAACGTCAACGATTTCGCAATGCGTAAAGACAAAAGTCTTTGAGCAATGCATCCTACCCACTGAATGCGGGATGGGTTCACAAATTCAAAGTCACTCAACCCGTCGCTCTTAGGGATAAGATCAGAAATGATTTAATCCATAAGAGAACTAAAGTTACTGACTTAGCCCGCCGGATCAGCAGGTTGAAGTGGCAGTGGGCTGGTCACGTATGTCGCAGAACCGAAGGTCGTTGGAGCAGACGAGTTCTGGAGTGGAGACCGCGGCTTGGCAAGCGTAGCTAAGGACGCCCTCCGGCCTGGGAAGTCTGGTGCCAAAAATATATTTAGTGTTAATTTAAATAAGGATACAATAGGACTGACGTGACGACGTAAGACAAAAGTCCTAATAATAAAGTAGATATTAAAAAATCTTCCTTAGGTAGGTAAACTAGCAGGTGATTCACCCGATGCTAAGTGATATCGCCACTTTTAATTGCGATGGGGCAGTAAGTACGTTGCCAATCTGCATGCGTTGGATGATGGAAAAGGCTGTATTTCTACAAAACGCAAGACGTTCTTTTACGCGGTGTTTCGGTGGTTTGTTCCGCGACACTATTTTGTGACTGTAGGTTTACTAGGAGCCCATGAATTACAAAGCGCTTATTCCAGCAATTATCAAATGCCAACGTCACGTTTGCAGTTTAGTAGGAGATAGGTAGGTGAAATTGGCTTGTTCACGAATGCTGTAGCCTTCTTAGCATACTCGTCGTTGGCATGTTTGTAGTTCTTCAAGTTTGTTCCTGAATTCAAAAGCAGCAAAATGTCGACAGACTCATACATCAAACATCACTACTAGGTGGTAGACTCGATACTAACTCGTCTAGATAGGTACCACCGCAGTGCCAGGTGTCGTCCCGTGAATCAGGAGTGTTATGCACTTTTGTGTTTCGGGATGAAGGAAAGTAAAATTACCAATTAATAACTATTATGAGAGACCTAAAGTCTGTTGTCTCTGGTGTCAGGCGCAGTGCGGCATTGACAGAGAATAATAACTGTCTACCAGTGATTGGTCTCCTTCAATGTCCGCTCTGTCATGGTCAGACGTATCACTAACCATCAGGTGAGCGTCTTGACCGTCCTGTACACTAATAATATTAAAAAAATCAACGTGTCACTAATGTCAAACCAGCGACATTTCACATGAGTCGGACTCTCGCACCGGTCGTTTGTTGAAACCGCAGCGACCACATCACTCCGCCAAATTCATACCCCATAAATGACAGGCTCACTTTTTTTGGGGTAATAAAATTCGAGGCTGTGTGAGAACTTTAGGATTTTTCCATGGTATTTCGAACGGTATGAGTTCAATTGTTGGCTCATTGGTGTGGACTGTCGCCCTCCTACCGGGAGGACTGAGGTTCAAATTCCGCCACGTACCGATGTGTTTTCGAATTTTAAAATTATATGTACGTTATCTGACGCTCTTACGGTGAAGAAAAACATCGTGAGGAAACTTTCATGCACGCCTGCGAAGAGATTCAAAGGTTGTGTGTGAAGTCGTCCAATCCGCACTGGCCCCGCGTGGACGACTAAGGCCTAAGCACCCTATATGGGTAGGCTCGTGCCCCTTGGTGGGGACGTTTAATGAGCTGATTATGATGATGATGAAGTTCTAAAGACAAGCACGTATATAATATGGTTATCTTATTTATTTTCATAAATGATCATTTCGAGGATCGTTCGCTCATGGTGTGGACTGTTGCTTTCCGATCTGGAGGTCGCAGGTTCAAATCCCGCTACGTACTAATGTTTTTCCGAATTTTCATAATTATATGTACGGTATCCGGACGCTCTTACAGATTTCCTCGCGATGTTAACCTTCACCGACAGAGCGCGCGCGTCGGTATTGTTGCCTTCCAATCTGGAGGGTAAAGGTTCAAATCCTGCCACAGGCCAAAGTCTTTTCGAAATTATGTGTACGTTTTTACTTTATTATTAAATACATTTTTATGCAAGCCCACAATTATCTAATCGTTGTGTGCTTTCGTTGTACGTCGTCATACCATGGGTCAGGTCGTGGCTAAGTTGCAGTATTGCTGATGACTGCATGGTTTTCAAAGTAGCTGTAACCATTATTTATGTATGTAATTGGTAATATTAGAGTACGCAGATGACCTTGATATCCGTATGGTAGTTGGAGATTCCCGACTTGTATACACACTATTAGTATTTATTCCTATTTTTATAAAAAATATGGTACCTTTTTTATAAGGTTTCCAGATTAACCGATTGAACGCCATTAATCCAGACACAATAGATTTTCTCTAGCGCCTAAAGACGTCATTGGAGTTCAAAGGATTAATGGCGCGTTTTATACGGAGGACACTTCAAATGCATTTTTTTCTACTTAGGTTTTCAGTTCCGACGACGTCAGTTCTGTGGCGATTTTTCATTGGAAGGTAGCACTGCCGAAGATGGCTTTTCTACAAAAGTTGCCAGTTCCAAAAGCACATTTTCTGTGAAAGTTGCCAGCTCCAATAGTGCTTAACTACGGTGTTGCGGGATTCGAAATGTATTTTTCTACAAAATTTGCCAGTACGCCCAGCAAACTTTGTAACAAAAACACAAAGTTTGCCGTATCCCAAGGTGATTTCCCTACAAAGGTTCCCTAATAAAGGATTCCTAGTCCCTTTTTCTACAAAACCAGCGTAGACGTTTAACCACGGCAACACTTGGTGTTAAGTGGGGCCCACCGGTTTTCGGCGATTATCCGTGATTATTACTTTAATCGACAGGGCGCGGGTGTCCGTCCGTAATACTCGTAATCGTCCGCTAATCGGACCACAATTTACCAAATTGTCGATCCATGTCGGCGACTCTGATCGACAGTGATGCTATCGATTGTATCGACAAATATCGTGAACTGGTCGCAATTATTATCGATATCGAGTGTTGACAGTGTAATGGCAGATTCTTTTTATATAAAATAAAAATAAATATCCACTGACGTTCACACAGCGCTACCTAGCCCCATATTTAGCGAGCTTGTAGTTAGGGTAGGGTACAACTGATAAACATACTTATATATTTTATTTTCTAAATACACACATAATATACATAGAAACACCCAGACCATTACAAACAGACATGTTTATGCACACAAATGTTTGTACTGCCCGGGGATCGAACCCAGAACCCTTGGTGTAGCTGTCGACGTCTCGACCATTACATCAAATGGGTTATCATGTCATGTTAAAGTGTACAGAAAAGTCAAGACGCTGACCTGATGGTAAGTGATACGCCTGACCATGATAGAGCGGCATTGAAGAAGACCAGCAATTGATAGACAGTTATTACTCTCCGTCAATGCCGCACTGCACCCGACATCAGAGACAGCATATGTTAAGTCTCTAATACCCGGTAACTTACTAGCTACTGTGCCCTCATCCCAAAGCACAAATTGTTAAACACTTTTATTTCACGCGACGATATCACGCTCTGCGGTGGTAACTACCTAGACGACTCAGTATCGAGTCTACCACCCAGTAAAAGTAGATTAAGGCCCGTATTCTAGAACGAGACTCAAGCGTTGATCTTTACTGAACTAGAGTTAGAAAGAGATGCCGCTATTGATCGTATACAGCGCAATCCCTTTCTAACTCAATTTAACCCTTTGACCGCCAATGACGTCTTAAAGCGCCAGACACAATAGATTTTCTATGTATTTGATTAGATTTTTTTAGAAAATGTCCATGGTTGGTAGTATTCACATTCCATCAAGTGATCTGTCAGCTCGTTTGCCCCCTATCCCATAAAAATAAAACTCTAGATTCGAGTCCGTTTTCTCCATGACTCACAATCATCAGTCTTTAATGTCCCAACAGCGTAGCTATGAATTACCCATTGTATGTGACATTTGTCACGTAGTTTCCAGTAATCGTTTCTTCTTATTCTTCAATACCACGTTATTCTAATGAAAATGAAAATGTCTTGGACGTGTAAAAATAGGACGGAATCTCACTAACGACGAAAGTGTGTCATAAATCAGCCATTTTTTAAATGGATAATTAAGATTTAGCTCTCATCTGTCAAAAAAGCCGAGAAAAAGAAGCTGAAAAGAACATGGCTCGAGTATACAAACGACATTAGACAAGGCCTCTATTTTTCGGATTCCATCATTATCGTAAGCCCATAACGTCTTACTGCAAGGAATAGGCTTTCCCAATAGCATAACCATGGAGAGATTGGGTCTCATTCCGTTCCTTTAAAACGTATAAGGATAAGTTAAATAAACCATTCAGAAAAATCGTTACAAAATCATTCGATAACTATCTATCGTTTTCGGGTAAACATTTCCAGCCGATACCGACATCTGCGAATAGAGTTATCGATAATCGCATCTCGACCGCATTGTTTGTAACAAATTATATGAAAAAAGATGTAAAATTGGCAGCGAACCGTCGGCTGACCCCCGTATTGATCACAATAATCGATCGTGTGCCGAGTAATTGCGTCGATCGACCCATTATGTCATTATAGTCGTCAGACCGAAACAATAGATTTTTCTGCCAAACTCAAATCAACTTACATTGCACACAAATAAAGTTCACATTGGAATCATTTAAAACAACAAATATAAGACGTTTCAAGGGAAATTGAAAAGAAATAATCGTTTTTAAATTTGGAATTTTATAATAAAAGACAATAGAGTCCAGGTTGGTTCGGAATAGGCGCGGGTAGTAAGTGTTCCAATTTCAAAATTGGCGATGATCGTCTGTCGGGCGCCTGGCAGTGACGTCATCACTTGACAGATGACAGTCGCTTTTGGGCGATTATAATAAATTGCGGGTTACGCAACTGTTAAACCACGTAAAATAAATATCACGTTTAAAATTGGAACTACCGATTTTTAAAAATGGAACATGTTCACCGGTGACTTGCAAGGAGTACTTAACTACTTCCACATTGAATACGCTTATTAAATGTTGACACTGACGTGGTAAAGGAGGTCAAATGGGAGACTTTATCTGGTGTCAAAGACCCCAAATAATTTACTTATTATAAAATTGGACCTTTATCTTGTAAAAACTTAATAAGGAGACAGGCTATCAAGTGGCTGTCATCGCCTATCACAGATGACAGTTGATTCAGGGTCTATTTCTGTGTCATTTAGATTTCACGTAATTTCTCTCATAAATCTTTCTTTCCAGCGTAGGTCTAACTCTCTGGCCTTTAAAAGGTCAAAAAATTAACTCACTGAGAGTTTCACCATTCAGCAATGTATACTAAAGAAGTTGTAGACCGTCTGTGTGAATTTAAGGTGTGTTGGTATGAGCCTATTACGTTCCCCTGCAGGAGGATACAAGGCTTAGGATGGTAATGAGGAGATTGGTACATAATTATATACTATTCTATGGAATATCCAACGAAGTCTTGTGCTCTGTCAATAAAACTGAGATAGAAGTATATAACAACATGGATGTATCAAAAATATGACGGAGTCATGCTTATATCAAAAAGTGTGTGAAAATTCGGGCAGTTTTGTATGAAAAACCAACGTTTTGGTCCTTCAGTAGCCTCCTATATTCAATATAAAGCGTTCTTTCACGCCAATTTTCTGTAAGGCTGAGATATCATTATGATATGGTCAAACCGGCCCGAACGTGGTAAAGCATGGCTTTCCCACACTTCTAAAGAGGAACTATTGTCTGTTATCATCATACGCCTATAACGGCCCACTGCAGGGCACAGGCCTTTCCGCACAGCATAGCTATGGGGAGATTGGGGTCGTAGGCCCCCACGCGGGCCCAATGCGGATTGTTGGGTGTCCTCGACTTAAATTGAAGCCATGTCCGACAACTTAACGTTAATCCGAAGCACGGGATTGGCAAGCGTAGCGTAGGACGCCCTCCGGCCCGATGGACTGACGACTTGCGAAAGGTCGCTGGTGGAGGCTGGAAGAGAAAAGCGGAGAACCGGGATATCTGGCACAAAATGGGGGAGACCTATGTCCAGCAATGGACTGCGATAGGTTGAATAGCAGGTGATTCGGCCTGCACTGTCGTTACCACAAACTAGGAAAAATTGCACAAAGTAATATTTTCCGGTGGAATGGAACCTACGACCCCCGGGTCACGCAGCCGAACGAAGAATCCAGTAGACCTCGGAAACGGATAAATGCTTGTAAAATCGAAAAAAAAACCAAAACACCACTAAACAGAGGTGTAAGCATTTTATACTTATTAGAGACTATAAAAGTTATGTCTATCAATTTTGTGAAAAAATATAATTGCGCGGTTGGCAACAACGCGGATGCGCGCGCGCCGCCCTCTGCTCCCAGACTTCCGGCCCGATGGTAATCGATCGAATTATGTTATTATATAAGTTTGCGGCATGTTGGCACTATGCATTATTCGGCAACGGGGCCGAAAATGTTTCAAACACAAAATAGTTTTGAGTTTGAATTTGAAATATTTTATTTATTTAAATAAATCTTTTACAGATACTTTTGTATCGTCATTGTTATTATAATATTTTTACGACTACCACCGGTTCGGAAAAAGTATGACCTTTGAGCGGAGCCGGCAAGACACTAGACAGTTAGCGTAACGGAAAACGAAGCGTAGGCCGTTCCCCAAACAGATGGACTTACTTGGTTAAGGTTTAGCGGGTAGCAGATAGATGTCAACTGCGAGGGATCGGCCCGCGTGAATATCATTACGCTGTAATGATGATGATGATGACTCATAGTTACAAAAGAGGCTAAGATGGCTATTATTAATATTAACTATAGTTAAAATAAATAAATATCCACTGATATTCACACAACGCCATCTAGCCTCAAGTTAAGCGCTTGTATTACGGGTATTCAACAAATCATATATTTTTTTCATATATACATACATATTATAACATAGAAATAAGTTCAAGCTTTTTTTTCGTTGACTCAAAATATTGCCATATTTTCGGCTCGCAGTCCCATCCCTACTCG
This sequence comes from Leucinodes orbonalis, assembly GCA_019425675.1. Lineage (NCBI taxonomy): Eukaryota > Metazoa > Arthropoda > Insecta > Lepidoptera > Crambidae > Leucinodes > Leucinodes orbonalis. The sequence goes on from PQWD01009233.1 coordinate 106,518, forward strand.
CATACAACCTGCATGGTCTTGCCCCATTGGTTTTTTCGATCGTTTCGATTATTCGCCCGGTAATAACATTGGTTACAGTAAACTGGTGAGCTGTGTACACAATAGAGAGATGTTCATACAGATAACACACAATTATGGCCATGTTAAATACGAAATTATGATTAACTGTGCACCTTTGCTGGCCAGTATGCGTGTAATTTATATATGTATTGTTTTTTTAATTTCTCCGCTAATAATCACGAAAGAGTTTTTACTTTTCCCTTTATGTAAAAAGGTAGATACTAGTTTAATTTAAAAAACAACGCTTCTTCCTGTTATTTAGTTTAAAACAACTTTTTAGCTATTCTATTATTTAAAAATTTATAGGTAATACAGCAGGCAAGTCTTGTATTAATCAGACAAATATATAGGTCCGATAAAAACAAGACATGAAATGTCAGAGAGAATAAGCTAATTATAATATAATAATGAGGTACTTTAATAGACACAAGTCCTGCTAAGTTTGGCGCTAGATGGCGGTAAAAAGTCTCAGAATAGGATTTCCATCCATAACGAGGATCGGATGCGTATTGGTGAGTGTTAACATTAAACAATTCTAGAAAAATATTTATTTATTTAATCATTTATGCACACAGTTATACAATAAAAAACAGGTACATGGAAAAAATTGTACAAAGGCACTGCTTATTTCATTATGAAATTTCTTCCAACAGGCCTAAAAAAAGGAAATTAAGTGTGAGAGGTAGACAGTGTGCACACATATACTGCATACATACACACACATATATACATAAATATATATACATACATATACATACATACATATACACATAATACATACAGAGGTTAACAAATAATATAATAAATACATTATTACTATATATTAGTCAAAATATAAAGAAAAAAAAACTTAAATTTAGAAATTATAAACATATAGATAAAGGTTTTTAAATTTCAACAAAAGCACAAAAACTTAATATGTTTATGGATTTTTAAAACACAATTATATTATGGAATAGAAGAAAGATAGTATTACTACTTTTTTGTCATAAAATTTTATTCCCTACTACTAAGCTGAGGTCAAACGTTTGTCGTGCCTTTCGAAGACCCATTACGAAAGTTTGTTTACTTGCACGATCGTCCTAGCCGATACGCCATCATTCTTCATACAGAATATTTAATACATATTTTTACTCAACATTATAGCGGTGAAAACAGTCGCGAATTCAAAACCTAGACCACACGTTGACCATTTATCAGACTGGCCAAATAGACATTACTTTGAACTTTATTCAATTGTGCTACAGTCGAAAATTCATTCGCCAATTGAAAACAAAAATTTGACAGAGCTTTCTGGTTAAAAGTTCACCCTTGCCACTGACATATGCGTGAAGCGGAGCCCCGTAGGGGGGTCCGCTCGTGCCCCGCTGTTCGCCAAATTTGCCCAAAATGTTACAAATTGAGTACACTCTCAACTTTAATGCATCAAATAGGGCACAGCATGTTGAGTTCTCGAGTGATATTCGAAAGGGTTGTTGAATAGTTAAATAGAAAAATAATAATTCGGAATATTTATAGCAAATGCGGAAAAGGGCTGTGCAGAAAATTTACAGTATTCTATAAATTGTATAATAAAGTATCTTTGAGATAATTATCAGCTTAGAGGTCCATTGCTGAACATAGGCCTCCCCAAACGTTACCACTTACATTATTACTTTTTTTTCTTTGGTTCCACTGCAAACCAGCGCCTTGACTATACTGTCTTGGACAAATTTTGGTTGCATTAAAATTGTTTTTATATTATATTAAGGACGACCGTGTACGTTAACACTTTAAATTTCACCAAATATATATTTTTCTTTCTTTTTTTCCCAAACATTTCAACTCGTAGAGTTACGGAGTTACGGTCTGGTCCGCATTTAATGGCTTCCAACCTTTTTGGAGTCATATATCCGTCTTGTTGCTATCCATTGAGATAAACTGTGAAAGCTAATTGTAAATTATAGCCTTGACTAAAACTGTGTATTGAAATAAATTAATTACAATATTTGCAGGAGTTTCTTTTATTCGTTTGTATTTTTTTGCTGGAGTGCGCTGTGTATGTCTGAGGACATTTATTATAATATGTACATCGAAAGTAACAAAAAAGCCGACTCCAATCTCAAGAAACGTACAGAGTCCACCGCAACCATTACTGCAAACGTGGCTACAAAGTAGGTGTAACGGTTTGTAAAAATGTGCTAACTGTGAATTTATGATTTTTATTTTCGGTGAGATTTATTATTTTAGTACCTATATCAATGTATACTGCCCCGGACCTTTCTAATCAGGGCATGGAAACCATCGCTGTGTTTGTATGCAAACGTTCCCGATTATACCGACACAGCATGGCAGTGGAGAGTTTGGGCCGTAAGCCAGCCATCCACCCCTTAGTGGGTGTTAACGAATAGGTATCATCCTTGGTTAGTACCCGGGACTAACTTGGTAATGGCTTAACGTGCCTTCTAAATAACGGAGGAACAAGTTTTAGTTTATTTTGGTCACCTATCCGACGATCCACCATTTCGATAATTACATGGCTTCTGCCATCGCCAACAGAACGCACAAGCCACGACGCCATCTCTTAAAACAGTATTACAATAATAAATTCGCCTTTTCTGGTACAAAAATGCTGACGTGTCATTATAGGTATAATGTTTTAAGAGATGGCGGTAAACCCCCTGGCCCTCAATTTATATAACTGAAAAAAATATATAAATTTGCGATTTAATACTTGCTACTGTTGTAGATTGTGGCCGTCATTTGTGCTATGGCTACATAAAGTTGCGGTTACAAGATTTTTTCCGCGTATTGTGAAACACACACACCTGATTCGTTGAGACCACTTGACCGCAGTTTTTACATTGTATTTGAGATTATTTGCCATTTTGTCATGAATGTCAGATGTCTTTATACCAAGAAGGGCGTCAGAAATGGACTGGACCGAGCTGTACACATCTCTTAATATGAGGACCCATGTGGTGTAATGGTCGAGACGTCGGCTACTAAACCAAGGGTTCCGGGTTCGATCCCTGGGGATTACAATCATTTGTGTCTATGATTGTCTATTTGTATTGGTCTGGGTGTTTTCTATGTGTAATATGAATGTATTTACAAAAAAAACGTATGTAAGTATTTATCCGTTGCTTAGACCATTTTACAGCCTTAAGCTTGGTTTGTGGCTAGACGGCGCTGTGTGTATGTTAGTGGTCTAGTGGGTAAGAAGTGTTATGACGTTGGTCCCGGCTTCAACCTTACCCGTCCTATAAACTACTCGCGAAGTTGCCCGAGGTAAGACAAATACGATAGTGTAGAGGCACTTCGGCTTACTTCGTCCGACTTTGCCTCACCTCGGGCAACTTCCATTTGCTGTCGCTTTTTGGACCGGGACAAAGGGATCGAAGTTGCACGAAGTGCGCTCACGAAGTACCTCGACACTACTCGGATAGTCTTGCTATAGGAATTCCTGCTGCATGCTTACAATCGGTAAGTATACCCATTAATCGGAAGTCAACATTATAACTCTACAAAATAATCAAAAGTATTCATAAAGATGGCGCCACTGCAACACTTCCGGTTGTATAAATGTTATATTGAGACTTACATTTCGATACAATTGTTCGAAACATTTTGATACAAGCATAAGCCATTTGACTTCTTAGTTTAATATAGTACAGTTATTTCATAAAATAAACGAAAAGTTGATACTAACCGGAAGCTTAAAGGCCAACTATTATCTTAGCCTACTAATCAAAGATGGCGACACTGTCAAATGTTAGAACATGTTTACGTAAATACATAAGACAATTTAAACGTTCAAATATATATGACTAACAATACATATAAGAACTCCTTTTAAAAAATATATACGTATCAACGTGTGGAGCGTAGGCGACAGCCTCAGAGCCCAATGGGTCGGGAAACCGCTGCGGGCGCGCGGCTGCTCGCTCAACCCTGAAATGAGTTCGTCAAGGGGTAGCGCTTCAGTTTCAGCGGGTACTGAAACATTTCATTTACGATACGTATCATTTCATTTTAAGGTTTAAATTTATTCTAACAAAGACATTTACAGTTACATGAGAACACAATATAACTTATAGTAATATGAAATACGTCGTCCAGAACGTTTACATTTCTTGCATAAGTAGGTATTCACACACAATACTCATTCAACACATTATTTTTAACTATAGTAATTAACTTGCTAATATATGTTCTGATAGTTTATTTTTGAATGTATTAAACGAGCTTATATTTTTATGTCAGACGGTATTTTATTAACCAGTTATATTGTATTTATATTTCATTTTTATTTATCTTTATCCAATTTAATATATAATGCTAGTTAGTTTAGGTTTAGTTAAACGTTTTTAAATCCAGCAGCCAGCAATGTTCCTGATAATTAAATTATTTTTGGTCACTCCTCCCACCATTGCGATATTGTTTATGTCATATACTTAATGGTAGACTCGGTACTGAGTTGTCTAGGTAGGTATCCGCAGTACCCGACATCGTCCCGTGAAATAGGACTGTTTTGCGCTTCTGTGTTTCGTAGCTAGTAAAACTACCGGGTATAAGACATTTAACATCTGTCATCTCAGGCGACGGGGCAATGTTGGCGGAAAATAATGACAGGGACTATTAAGTTTCCACCAACACTGCACCTGTCATGGTCAGACGGTCACTTACCGCCAGGTAAGCAAACTGACCGACCCATCACATAAGACAACTATATCTATACTAATATATAAAGCTGAAGAGTTTGTTTGTTTGAACGCGCTAACCTCAGGAACTACTGGTTCGATTTGAAAAATTCTTTCAGTGTTAGATAGCTTATTTATCGAGGAAGGCTATAGGCTATATATCATCACGCTACGAGTAATAGAAGCGGAGCAGCAATGAAGAATGTTTCAAAATCGGGGGTATTTTTTCATACTTGGAGCTTCCGCCGCGTACGCTGAGTAAACGGTTAAAGTTTCACAAAAGTCATGTATGAGAGTATTGTTCTCCTTTTAAAGGTCTACAAAAAAGTCCGCGACAGCATATGTCTATCTTTTAAGGTTAGGTCACTATAACATATTTTTTGCTAAAAAAAATCTGAAATTGACCCCGAAACCTTTAAAGTTGGAGGGAGGGGAAATCCTATGTATACTGATAAATGTAAGTACCGTGTTATCCCGAATTTAATGCGAGCGAAGCCGCGGGCAAAAGCTAGTCAGTAATATAAAGCTGAAGAATTTGTTTGTTTGTTGGTTTGCTTGAACGCTGTTATCTCAGTGTTAGCATCTTTATTAAGGTAGGCTATATAGACACGCTAAAAAATATAGGAGCGGAGCAGTAAGGAAGAATGTTTCAAAATCGAGTATGCAGTAAAAAATGTCCGCGCCAGCACTTGTCTCTCTTTTAGGGTTCCTCACTATTACCTTTTTGCTAACTATTATGTTTTCTATAATAATGCATTATTTGCGAAGGTCTATAAATATACTAAATGAACTATCAATTATATAACTTTGATTAATTTTATAAACACAATTATTGTAAACATTTACAAACTGTTTTGAATAGAGTATCTGCCGAGTTTTTTTGCTGGATTCTTCTCAGTAGATAACAGCAGTCCGTACCAGTTGTAAAATCAATTTGAGCTTAATTTGAGAAATAAATTTTGATTCTTATGTGTAAAGAAAACATGGACTGCGGTCTTGGTCTTTTATTATATTAGAATAATACAATAATATAGGTCAGCAGTCTTCTGTTCTCGTCAGTCGAATCGTCCGTCTATTTCATCATCATCATCAGCTCATTAAACGTCCCCACCGAGGGGCACGAGCCTACCCGTAACATTATTAACCAAAAAGTCCGTAACATTATGATTTAAATTTTAAAAACATAATATTAATCCTTAAAGAAAGAGTTATCATCACGAGTATTTATTTAAAAAAAAACTTTGAAGAACATTGTATTGCAATGAATATCTACGGAGATATCGCAGTTTTAACTCTTTATAAACTAACTAGCGTTAACCCGTTACTTCGTTTAGTTAAAAATAAAGATATAAACGTTATCAGTGTCACCCGACCCTAGGGGTGCCAGTGGAGCCTCTGCGACGTAAACAGGCCTGTTTAAATTAGGGCACGCTGTTCAGCGACGCCACATCTAACTCCCGCGGTAACAGGCGAGGTGTCTCCCTGAAAGGCATGTACAGTTGCCAAGGCGATAATATTTGCACGTGTTCTTGAATTTAAGCATTACTCGTATATAAAGCCTTAACTTCCTGATTTAATTAAATAAAGGCACGTTCACAGATGAACTCCGAGAGCGTAGGTATCTCATTAGTGTAGACTCTATTTAACATAGAGAGTGCAGCTTCAAACCCCCCACTTAGCAATGTCTTTTCGAATTTTGTAATTATATTATATTATGTTTGTGAAGGGAAAAACGTGAGGAATCCTGCGCACACCTACAAAGTTTAGAACTTTTCGATTCATTTTATAACAGAGTAGTAGTTGATACTCTATTATTTAAAAAAGCATACCAACAACAATAAAAGGGATATGGGCTGCAGATTGACTGAATCACATTTTTCAAATTTTCAATTCATCAAAACACAACACGTCACATTTTCTGTTGTTACGACCTAAGAAGTCAGGCTTGAAGATATTTTTTCTGTGTATTTACTAATATATATATATCGAATTAAGTAACCGTTTTAAACGTATTTTTGAACCCAGTTATTATCCCAAATAGCGAACTATTAGGTAACTCGAGCAAAGAAACAAACGAATAAACAGCCAAAAGGCTTCCTCAATCTGTAAATATTGACTCCCCACAATATCTTGTGATGACATACCCTATAATCGACGGCGCCGGCCTTCCGCACTGGTAGTTAAATGCCGCGTTAAATTCCGGCTGCATCACCACGTGCAACTTGCAAGTGTGCAAGTGACCTTTAATGCACTTTGGGGTGGGGCGATTTTTTAGGCTTATTAAGCCATCGATTGGTTACGCTGGCATGTTTATGTCTTACGATTGATATGTTTATTTCATTGTTATGTTTAAGGAAAGGTCGGTTATGAGGCGGGAACTATTCGAACGCAAGCAATAACTTTGTAAAAACAGGTTGTTTAACTATAAATTACGAATGTGTTTGGAGAGCTAATTCATAAGTTTATATTTTGTGCTCTGATCATAATAAATACTACGACATAATAAAATTACATCGCACCCATTATTAATTAGTAGGTAGTGTTCGACTTAGATCCCGCAGAAAAACATCTCTTTGTGCGAATACTCTCAGTTTGATTATACCATTGCTGATTAACCTAATTGTCCGAAAACACAGATGATTCCGTGATTCGGAGAGCACGCTTAGCCGTCGGGATCGGCTACAATCTGAGGATGGTAGTCGTTAAACCCCAACTGGTTTACGGCCCAATTTTACCATAGCTAGGCTGTGCGGGAAGGCCTATGCCCTGTAATGGGTCGTTGTAGGCTGACAACGATAATGAACTGCTTGTTGACCCCTATTCCAGAATAAGATGCCCTGTCTGTTTGATCACTTACTTATTTTGTAAAAAACAATCTTATCAGTATCATAAGTATTTAACGAGAAATCTCGTGTTTGAACTAGTGTCTTAATAAACAAAACTAATCAAAAGTTTAACAATCACAGTGACAATTAAGCACGGTGTCACCGGCCCCTATTTATCCACTTGCCTCTGATTAGGGCCGGACTATTAAATTATTCGTTCGTAAAATTGACTGAAGCTCCGTCAGTGCACGTGTTCGGATTGTTTTACGGTCATTTTGTTGTTTTATGTTGGTAATTATCGGTAATCACCATGCTGCAGTGCTTCGAGGTGTGTGAAGTCAAAAATAAATTAATATCCACTGACATTGACACAACGCCATCCAGCACCATAGCTAAGCATTAGCCTGTTATATGCGTTTTGAACAACGGATAAACATACATACAAATACTTCTTTTTGTAAATACATACATAGTATACATAGAAACACCCAGATCAAAACAAATATGTTCGTGTACACAAATGTTTGCCCGGAGGCCGAACCCGGAACCCTTCGTGTAATAGTCGACACTCAACCATCACAGCAAAATGGAACGTCAAATTTGGTTCTCAGTACGTTCAGGATATATTTTTCTTAATTTTCATCATAAATTCGAACAATAGATAAAACATTTGCCAATATATGCTTTGTTAATTACGGGACACGGACACAGAACGATATCTGGCACTGCGGTGGTACCTACCTAGACGACTCAGCACCGAGTCTACCAACTTATAAACCGCGTGATGGACAATTTCCCAATTTTACCATAACTGCATGTTGTTTGGGAAGACTAGGGTTCTTGCAGTAAGGAGTTATAGGATACTTGATAATAAAATATCTGTACCACACTGCTAGCAGGTATGCTTGAGTGTTCGCTTATAAACATTGAAAGATGTACGTGTGTTATACAGTGAGTACATAAGACTTGAGTGTGTGTATGTTTGTGTGAGTGAACAAAGGCATACATGCAAGTTATGTATAATTATAAATGGAAGCTTTTGCCTATTTTCGTGCATACGTGACTGATTGGATATAGACGCCCAATATACATGTGTGTGCCGTGTATTTTGTGTTTTAAATATATATATATATATATATATATATATATATATATATATATATATATATATAATATATATATATATATATAAACACATGTGTATCTATACGCAGCCTGGCAGTGTATCAATAATATCAATTCTCAATAGCTCACCATAGCATACCAACACGCCGAATAGGAAACGCGCGAACCAATTTGCTTCACGTATCATAAAAATTCGATTCGTAACCGAACCAGTAGCGAGAACCATTAGAAAACCCGGTTAGTTTCACAGCAACCGCAGCGGCCTTTCCCACCGTCCAAGAAACTGCATTCATTTTGTGCTATCCATATCCAATTTTATCCGATTTTTAATCAAGCTACCGCCGGCGCGGGGCAATATCACAAATTATAGTGTTCGCAGATTACTGCCGGCCGCGACGTGACTGATAGAAGGCCGACTCGCTGCCGAGTAGGGTGGCCATGCGTGATGACCAGGACGATGATACATAAATAAATAATAAATATCCACTGACATTCACACAGCGCCATCTAGCCCCAAGTTAAGCGTGGAGCCTGTATTATGGGTACTAAACAACTGACAAACATACCTATATACTTTTTTTGTAAATACATACATATTATACATAGACAACACCAACTTGTTCATGCACACAAATGTTTGTACTGCCCGGGTATTAAACCCGGAACCCTTGGTGTTGCAGCCGACGTCTTAACCGCAACACTAAATAAATAAATAAATCAGACTAACCGCATTGCATTCGCGTAACTCGATACCGATCATTTATCCATTGATTTTCCATGTTACTAACACTTAATGAATCCTTTTCGCCTGGTATAATTATTTTTTAAATGGTTTTATTGTTAAACCATTGTTCAAATACAAGTTTACAATTGAAATTATTCGTACTAAGGTGCATTCATAGTCTTTTTTAATTATGTACCATTTACTTCACCCGAAGTAAACGGTACATAATTAAATAGATATTACATGATATCTTTTAAAGGTTGGAAACCCTACAGCACCCACTGGGTCGATTTGCTCAAGCGCCGCTAGTAAGCACTGAGTCGCTGCCGTGAATACAAAAATTTGAAATAAAGTAATTCCCTAAGTACTTATTGATTTTAATAATGATTTACATAATGTTCATGATGTGTCCAATGTTATTGCAAATTTGGCAGACACTTCGGTTACAATGTTAAGTTACGAAAATGCAAGCAAGATTCTCGATTTGCAAGAGATCTGTGATTATACCCAAAGAAGAATTTTCCGACTATTTGCATCCAACGACAGAGCCTTTCGCAAGCCGATGGGGTGATCAGGCCCCTCACCTGATAGTAAATAATATGCCCTGACGGAACAGTGGTGAAGGAAACCAGTGACTTAAGTAGTTATTTCTGGTCAACACTGGCCTGCGCGCGTGTCCCGAGACGACAGATGCCAGGTCACTTATTCCTTTTAATTTTGCTGGCTCCGTGGAAGTGCTTAATTAGCACTCTTCACGGGAGGTGAAGAAAGAAGACTGGAGGAAACATAGAACCAAAAACAAGCTGCTGGAAGATACGGAAGAAGCGGAGCAGCAATGAAGAATGTTACAAAATCCGGGGGGAAATTTTCTTACTTGGAGATTCCGCTGCGTACGCTGCGTAAACGGTTAAAGTTTCGTAAAAATCATGTATGAGAGTATTGTTACCCTTTTAAAGGTCTACAAAAAAGTCCGCGACAGTATATGTCTATATTTTAAGGTTAGCTCACTATAACATATTTTTTGTTAATTTTTTTTTTCTAAAATAATGCATCATTTAGCGAAGCTATTTTCATAAATATGATATGAATCCTTATCCAAATAAATACATTATTTATCACAAGTATTTCATTTTAAACAAATTTGTCCTTTACATCATTCAATTTAAATGAATATCTTATAAGCTATCGCAGTTTTAACTAACCTATATAAACGAAATAGCGGGTTAAAGAGAGCGTTAGGCCAAAGTTACTATTCTACACGGACGAAGTCGCACGCAAAAGCTAGTACGATATATTAGTGGAGAAGTTCTGAAGTAGGATTTCAGTGTAGTGTAGTAGCTGATTTGTGACATCTATATAATTATATAAACCGAAACATTATAGGCATAACTTATTTTGACGTCATCTTAGTACATAAGTGTATATAGTATATACTCAAAGTGTTTCTTTAGCTGGGAAAATATAAATCGAACGAATAACGCTTGCCACTATCTGTACAGTCTACTGAACTGCAAATAAGATTTTGGTGTCCTAACAAACCCACGCAGAATCAGCGCTCCTAGTTTCGATAATAACTTCTAAATAGCAAAAGTTAAAGTTAAAAGTATAAATAAATAGTACGGAATACTCTATAGCAGTGGATCTTTGAAAAAAAAATAGACATGAAAAGATAAATAAAAGATTCGCTAATAGCGCATGTCCAAATGAATAAGATATTTCGCGAGCACATTCGGCAAATCATAAATGTGTCATCCCATATCACATGTAACTGACGCGTTTCGACCCCAAATTATCTTTACCCTTTTTGTTTTTCTGACAAAGGTTATGTTAGTTAAATTCACGACAGGGCTATTTTTAACATACCTACAACTAACGTAAGCAACCTCATGATTTAAACGCAATCACTTTCTATCATGAACTAGACTATTACGTCATTAATTGGGAAACAGGCCTGTTTACTTAGCTGGCTTTGGGGAAAAGGGAACCAACCACGTGGGTGGATTGGTGGGTGTAAACTACTAGCATCCTAGGTCTTAGCCAGGACCAACAAAATCAAAGTCAAAATCCATTTTATAAGATTAGGCTTACAAAAGCACTTATGAACGTCAAAAATAATACAAAAAATACAATAAATAAAACATTTAAAATACCAAAGTAAAGCACAAAAATTAATTTTGATACTTGGAAAAAAGCGCTTCGGCGTTTTAGCCAGTTGCCGTCAGAGCAATAAGTGACAATAAATATTGATTTTCGGTTAGCTATACAGTAACTATCAGTTTTAAAGTTGCTTAACATGGAGAACCGTCAGCAAACACGCAAACTACGCCAACGGGTCATAATCATCGTCGATACATCTTGGTTGTGTTCCTACGCCATATGAAAGGGCACATTCTTAGGCTAAAAAGCTACCGACTTTTTTGGGAGGTGCCAGTAAAAATGGCAGTGTGCAGGACTTATATTCAGAAAAACCGATAGCTGCGGAAAGACAACAAAGCATTAAGTTATATTTTAGAGTGAACTTTCGCACTTACTAAAAAAGCAATGTACTGAATGACATACAGCTCAATATAATATTTTACCCATATACCTAGTCAGTATTAGTTAGAATCACTAGTCCAATATTTGAATATTCGGCGGATATTCGGTTCCCGCCCCGTCATTGTCGCGGACTGCATTGTTGACTTTCGCACATTAGCAGTGCACTGTCAATAGATTATGGATTAACCTCCTTTGTTTGCCTTTTCCATAATCCATGGAATAAATTGTTGGTGTGAACTGTTGCTTCCGATCTGGAGGATGCAGATTCAAATCTCGCCACGTATGTCTTTTCGAATTTTTGAAATTTTATGTAAGTTTTTCTGACACTCGTTTGGTGAAGGAAAACATCGCGAGGAAACCTGCGCACACCTAATAAGAAATTCAAAGGTTGTGCGTGAAGTCGCCCAATCCACGCAAGCCCAATGCGGATTAAGTCATTGACAAATTTTCAATGAAACATGTTTATGGTACAGATTTTGGTTGAAACCAAACTCACCTGGTCGTGGTGAGTTCCGCCGAATGCAAACAAGACTCTGTAGAGACGCCAGTACCCGTAGAATTTTATTTTCTTACCTTAAATATTTACATCTGTCGAAAATGCATAAAGATCTAAGTGTGCTTAGATCTTTTATCAAATGCTTTCTGCGGCCAACAGCAACTAATCCATTCTATTCAAAACCATAAAATAGCGATAAGATTTAACTGAGGAGGACTTTGTCAGCCTTGAATGAGAAGGGTGTTATCAAATAACCATTTTAATTAAAGTACCTGGGCTAGATGGCGCAACGGTTACGACGCTCAAATGAGTATCGCCCAAATCAAGTATCTTTCACAAATGCAGTTCATCAGATGGGTGACCAGATATAACATAACTGTCGACTAGAGTTTCGAATCATTGAAAGTTGCAAAGCTTTTTGTTCTGCCTACCAAAAAGACCTTAGTATTTACCTGGGTATAAAAAATGACATCGATCTAATCACAAACATTTGAAAATACATACAATTTTGTCAAGCCGTTTCCGTATAGTTCAATAACTTACGCTGTTACACGAGATATTTACACATTATATTAAATACATACTCGAGTAGCATTAGTGCAAATTCACAAGCTCAGCACGAGACCTGTTTGTGCATGCGATTACAAAAAGGACATTATTTAGCGCTTAGGAGCGACCGGCCACGCGCCTGCGCTTGCGCAACACCCATCAATCACTTGCACAACGGCATATACATCCCTTCTTGTATTTATTGATGACATTTGATTTTTACAAGTTTTAGTAATAGGAATATTGATGCAGGACTCTTTGTTATATTTATACATGAACTGTTAATTCGGTATTCTCCGCCATCCGCAATAAAATACCAAACCTTATTTTTATAAAAGCGCACCTTATTTTGTATGTCGTTTCATTGATCACTTTTGTTAATTATTTGCAATATTGTATTTTTAAATACACTGAAACCAATAAATACTAGGTCAATTGATGATAGTGAGCAATGACGTCACATATCGATAGTCTCATACAAAATATATGGAAACGTTCCTTTTTGACAGTTCATAAAAAGTACGTCAACGATTAGTGGTATCAAATACCCAATTCTCGTATTACAATTGATTGCTAGTTTTAAAATACAACCATGTCCATGACTTTTTTTATTTCCGCGCCAGAAGATCAAGGCTTCGGCGAGGCTATGTGGAACTAGTTCATACATAGCCTCGCCGATATACTCCATAGCCTCGCCGATATACTCCCTCATTCCGAGAATGTCACATTGGAAAATTGACCTATTCAACCCCACTCCCGCGGGTGAGGACCTGCTAATGTGTCAGGCAGTTCCCCGCTCTCCTAGTTCGCAATCACTGAAGGAACTTGCCTAAGGTCTGACTCAACATTCTGGCATACAAGCCGAAACGCGGGACATGCACTCGTTACTATTGGTCTCCTTACCACCTCGCGCACTTTTTGACTCCCTACAAGTTATTTATCTGTTTGTTCAGGTCCCTATTATCATTTCTTCAACGTATGGGTCATGACAAACATACAAACGCTTTGGAGTACGCCGTGCGGACGTCCGAATGCCCGCCCTTGATGTAGCCGCTAACCACTCGGTGGTTAAAAATTTTTGCATCAAAAATTGCCTTCCACATATTTTTATTTTGCCTCTCCTTTTAATAATATTGGCAACGCATTCGTATCCCCATTGGGACAGTTACCGTATGGTGAAATGTCTACTCCACAGATTTATAAACTAAACCTTTAGTTTTTAAATCTGGGGTCCACTCCTTTGCCTACCCATTAAATAAAAAAGACAGCTGTCCTGGAAGTGATTGGTAACTGTTGCTTATAAAACACATTAGGAAACCTGACTAAGTGACCACAATACACTATCCAACCTGTAACGTCTAAATTTTGTCTTCCCTTTTCGGCGCGGAACACAGCTACACCAAAAGTATAATTGTCACAGCAGGGTAAATACGTAAGATCGATTAACCCACGTTTACGACATAACCTGATCTCCCTTAGACATAAAACATGGCATAGTCCAAAAGTCCTTGTTTCAAATAAACTCAACGCTCGGCGCGGCATCGGCGTGAGCCCTCAGTCATTAAGTTGTACAACCCAGCGCGCTAACTTGCCCGCGTGGGGCCCAAGTTATAAGTCCTCCGCTTTTCTCATCCAGCTTCCACCAGCGACCTTTCGCAAGTCGTCGGTCCATCAGGCCGGAGGACGTCCTACGCTACGCTTGCCAAGACGCGGTCTCCACTCCAGAACTTGTCTGCTCCAACGACCATCGGTTCTGCGACATACGTGACCAGCCCACTGCCACTTCAAGTTGCTGATCCGACGGGCTATGTCAGTAACTTAATATTTTATATTACGGATTGAATCATTTCTGATCTTATCCCTAAGAGAGACTCCAAGCATAGCTTGCTCCATTGCACGTTGAGTGCAATTTGAACTCGTGAACCAATCCCGCAGTGTCCATGTCTCAGCTGCGTATGTTAGCTGTTAAGAAAGTCAAAAATAAAAAACATTAAAAATACCAAATTAAAGCACAAAAAATAATTTTGATACTTTAATAAAAGTGGTTTGGGCTGTTGAGAAAAAACCATCCAAGAAAACTCAACAGTACAGCCTTTTTTAAACAATGGTTTAATGCACAAATATGTATTAATAAAAAAGTCGTCACATACTTTACCGGGCCGAAATTACTTAACTGCAGCACGTGTCACTTTAGCTTAGCTGGAGTTGCTATGTCACCAGTAAGCGCTCTGACTGCTCGCCTTTGACTTTCTTATTTTGATATTATGATATATACTAAAGCAGGCATGGTTTAATGTTGTAATTTGAATGACAAGCTAATTGATGGGTTGAAACGGCGTAATTGCGGTTGGTAGTTATTTCAAAATTGTGAAATCTCGACGATTTCGGCGGTCTTAACTCCTATTTTTCCGTTGATATGCTCGCTTATGGCTGATGAATCCAATATTTTGGGATTAATATAAAACAACCCTTATTCTTATCAATTTTCAATAAATATTTTACAGCCGATATAAAAATAATGGAAGATAGGACTAATCAATAAAGAAACAAAGTAATGTTTAATCACTCTCACCGCACATAACTTAGACCACCGCCCCTCACCGCGAACCCTGTGTTGTGTAGTTGCGTGAAATTTAAATTTTCGCTATTCATTGCGGCTGGTGGCGTTTTTCTGACACTCGCGCCTTTCGCGTGGGGTCCGGCCCTCGATTGGGGTAGGTACTGTTGCGCACAAAAACATTCACAATAATGCATAAACAAAAAGGTCACTTCTCAAAAAGGTACATGAGTCGAAAAGTTTTAAAGGCATTTTTTATAGAGGACGATGTGAACAAGAATCATAGCTATTTAATTTTGTTGGCATATTCACAGTGTGAGTGGTGAAGCGGTTTTACTGCAATTAACTAAAGGTTTAGAGGCTTAAAATCCCAAGAACTTAAGTTTAAAAATATCAAAGTGAGTTTAGTGACCAGTATTTTTTACCATTATAAACGATATACCACCGTAACGCTATAACTGCGTTTCGTTTAAATATGTTTTCGATCTTTATTAGACATATTACCTATACATTTTTATAACAACCCACCATAATAATAAAATATTTTTTTAGATTGTCAACCAAGCTTAATCTATGCTTTCCAAAAACATCTAAAGGGCTAAAAACCAGCGATGCCCGATTTTTCTCGTTACAAACTCAGCTGTCCCATAACATAATACTTATGTTTTTTTTTATTTAAAATTTCTTTGTAAAATGTGTAAAGAGACAATAAATTTATTCTTATTGTTACATAGGCAAAGTTAAAATTATCATGTACTCTACCAGTGCATTATGGCGGCCTTCGTTGGTTGGTAAGATATACTAAGGGTCAGTAAGAATGGATTGAGACTCAAACGATGTATTTCTAGAACCCAGAAATAGCAATAATATAAACAGCAACCTAAAAAAAAACTCGAATTAAACATTTATATATACATTTTTTACATACACTTCTGCACTTGTCAGTCTCCATAAAGCTGTGCACATCCCCAAAATTCTTGGCGATCTCCAACAAATTGAGTCTCGAATGTAGAAACAACGCTCCGGGGCTAAACAACCCTCTGCACTGAGCTAATAATAATTTGCTATGAATATAGAACAAATAGAAAATAGATAGACAAATAGAGCGTCAGTGGCCCATTGGTGTGGTCTGTTGCCTTCCGATCCGAAGGGTGCAAGTTCAAATTCCGCCACATACCAATGTATTTTCGAATTTTCAGAATTACATGTACGTTTATTCGACGCTTTTGCGGAGAAAGAATACATCGTGAGGAAACCTACGAAGAGGTTCAAAGGTTGTTCGTGAAGTCGGCCAATCCACACTGATCCCATGTGGACCCCATATAGGCCTTAGTCTATACACCCTAAACGGGTAGGCTCATGCCGGCTCAATCGAACAGTCTTGGGCCTTTGGACCTTATCCCTAATTTTTACCTTTTACCGTCTACCACATTGCGGTTTTTTGAGTATGAAATAATCGGTATGTTAGCGGAATTAGTCTAGTGAACTGGGAAAGGTATGCTCTATCTATAGGTTTGTAAATATTTCTCCGTGGAACAATATTAAAACATATTTTTGAAGAGGATTATATGAGGCTACTTAATGGGTGATTTAAAAATGTTATGTCATGAATGCACGTTTGCCATCCTATTTTTAAAAAAAATCCAATATTTTCAATATTTTTTTTATCTTTAAAATCATAATTCACTTCAGTCTTTAACGTCGCACCGCCATCGCAGCCTTCCCAAACGGTAAAGCTATGGAAGATTGGTCAGTAACCCATGGATGTAAATGACTACCATTCTTAGTAGTTGGTGCCGACGGCTTAGCGTGCCCTGGCCTGGTCCGCAACCACCTTTCTTTTCAGGTGATTTCGGGCAGGCATCCCTTGGGTGTTGCTTTTAAATTTTAGATCGTAACAGACACTTAGGCCCGTATTCCAGAAAGAAACTCAGGCGTTTATCATTAACTTGAATAGAGTTAGAAAGATAAAGCTCTCTACAATAAATAGCCATCCCTTTCTAACTCAATTTAAATCCAGTTCAACGTTGATTCTCGTTCCCTAGCAGTTGACATCCATCGGCTACCCGCCACCTTAACCAGGTCATCCGTCCATCCGGTTGGGGGTTGGCCTACGCTTCATTTTCCGTTACGTGGATGCCACTCGAGAACCTTTCCGCCCCATCGGCCATCGGTTCTACCCTCTATGTGCCCTGCCCACTGCCACTTCAACTTGCTAATGTGGGCTATGTTGTTCACCCTAGTTCTCTTACGGATATCCTCGTTTCAGATTTTATTGCGTAGATAAACGCCTTCCACAGCCCTTTCCATAGTACTCTGAGCAACCTTGAGCCTATTCAGTAGGCCCCTAGTGAACGACCATGTTTACATCCGTATGTCATCACTAACAACTCACACTGGTCAAAGACCTTCGTCTTGTGACACTGAGGTATTTTGGACGAAAAGACCTGTTTAACTTCCTGAAAGATGCTCCTCCTAATTGAAATCATACATGTACTAGGTACGATATTGGTTTACTACATCCCGGACTGGACTGAGCAATAATTTTAATATAGGTTTCTAATCGTGGGTTGGTTGAGATCACGAGGAGATCACAGTGTGAAAGTCCCTTTGTAAGATTTGTTCTCGTTTGCTTAGAACATTGCAGGCTCAATCACCTGATTGTCCGAAAAGAAAGACAAATACAAATCGAGTGACATACAGACATTAAACATGTATTCTGCATGCAAAGTTTCTAAATAATAGGTAATTAGGTTTATTCTCTTTTAAAATTTGATTTCGATCTACAATTAACTAGAAAACCACCCGCGCAGTTTAATATCAACATCACAAAAAATATATGACTCCGTACCAATCAAAGACCAGTTAACCAATTTTGTGTTGCATCCAAAGAAATACTTCCCATAGAAATGCCACGCGATCCATTTCGACACGCTTTTGCTTGACAAAGTTGATTGTAAATGAATACCCACATCATACAATGCAACCCACACAATGGTGTTTCGAAAATTGGTTTTAAAATTGTAGGAAATTGGGTGTATAATCGCATGGCGTAGTGGGATAAAATTAGGGAGTCTGTAAGAGAAATTTATAAGCATAAAATAGATAAATAAGATTTGCACAGTGTGCAAAATTGGTTAAATGTATTGGAGGGGCGTGCCCAACGCGTGGCTCTAGTTACCAAAAGTTTTTCCCGTGAATATTGCAATTATACACTTATTTCTCTATAACTAATGTGGGAGTAGTGATATATTTTTTTAAAATTGCTACTATACCTTAATACAACTTACCACTTACTTAATAATACTTATAAGGTGAAGGAAAACATCGTGAGGAAACCTTCATGCACGCCTGCGAAGAGATTCGAAGGTTGTGTGTAAGTCGTCCCAATCCGCACTGGCCGCGTGGACGACTAAGGCCTAATCACCCTATACGGGTAGGCTCGTGCCCCTCGGTGGGGACGTTTAATGAGCTGATGATGACTATACCTTAATGTGAAATTCCAAATACGAATTATAATCAATATTCCAGCAACTATAGTAAAACTGTATTGGCATTAGCTGATTGTTAACCATTTTGGTAGCATCAATTGACTTTTGGTAAGTAACGTTCACACACACGCTCTATCTTTTTGTTCTTTTATCTTTTGCATCAAGAACTAAATTTTAACTAAGATTCATTTTAATAATAGAAGCTTTTTAGTTGGAATTGGTGGTAGATTAGTTGTTTTTTTGTATACTTTTTTAATTATAATTGTTTGATCAGCTAGCTTTTATTTGCGAATCGTGAACTTCAAAAGCCAATGACACCTCAGGGCTTCAGTAACAAAAGAGTTTCTATTGTGTCTGGAACGCCATAGGTTTAACCCGTTCCTGAACATACCTATACGTACTGCACCCTCTGCACTTGCGAATTTCCCAGTAAACCCTTATAGACCATCTGCAGCAAACAGCTGTAGTTGTTAAGAAAAATGTACCACTTTGTTTAGTTTTGGTTCAAATGTTTTACGATTTATAGAGGCTTAGTTCAGACACCAATGTGACAATATATCTAATATTAATTTGTTTAGGCCGAGCGCAACTTGAGATGGCATCTTCCCCATGTGGAGCTATGAAGGCTATAAGCACCCAACAGCGTTATGTTTTCGAGTGGCAAATCATTGTTTTCTCTGATCATTCACTGCCGTTTTTTTAAGAGGTATAGAATAATTTTGACGAAATCACATTTGATTTTTAAGTATAAACAAAATCTGTGGTAAATATTTACCTTATGATTTAATTTTAAAAATGCTTTCAAATTGTTTTTGTATGTTTCAGCTTTGTATAAAATATACCTATTCATTTTAAACAATTACTAATTTTAATTTTAAGAGCGTCGGTGGCTCAATGGTGCGGACTATTGCCCTCCAACCGGGAGGGCTGAGGTTAAATTCCGTCATGTACCAATGTGTTTTCGAATTTCCGAAATTATTGTACATTACCCGACGATCTTACGGTGAAGGAAAACATCGTGAGAAATCCTTCGCGCACGCCTGCGAAGAGATTCAGTGTGTGAAGTTGTCCAATGCGCACTGGACCCGCATGGACGACTCAGGCCTAAACACACGGGTAGGCTCGTGCCCCACTGGTGGGGACGTTTAATGAGCTGATGATGACTTATTGTAAAATATATAATAATATATATTTGTAAACAATTTCAAAGTCAATTCACATTGCCAAACGAAATATAAACTTTCTCGCATTTTCACGCTATCACGTCAACACACTAGACGAAAAGGACCCAGCGCCCAAGCGGCTTTACAAACTAATTACCAACAGAAAAACCACAAAAAATCCCGAGAAATTAGTTCCCGATGACAGTCAAAAAATATATGTATTTTTTTTGGGATTTCGGTTGAAAAAAAACGCCGAAGCGCCACGGCGGACGCGCGGCCCTTTTACCCACAGCGGGGGGCGGCCAGCGTTACGATAGTAAATTTCCCCATGGCATATTTATTCATATCTCTGGACCCAAGATTATTTTCTACTAGAGTTTTATGGTAATCGCGGTTCATAACGACTAATGAATTACGCGTAGACCGCACTTAAAGTGACAATTGTGTAGTCGCCCTTACGAGTTATACTCTATGACTGTTTGACTGTCATTTTTTATCCATGGTTTTACTTGTTAACACTGTTGTTGTGTTATGCAGATAAGATCGGGTGTTCTTTTTTTAATTTGTGGTATTTAGAAGGTGTTAAGGTGTCATTCAAGACAAACTCTGATTTGATGTCGGAATTTAATTATGTATTTAGTTTTATAGAACTATTGGTTAATCAAATGGATTCTTTCGATAAAAGATTTTTAGATACAATTTGTAACCTTACTTTTTGCTAACACCTTACTTCTTCTAAATTAGAATAAAAAATACTTAATAAAAAAAATATAGGATTCTAGTACTCATAAATCACCTCTACGGCATTTTTGTATCAATGAACGCATCGTAAGGCGGGGTTCACACGGCCGCGATCAATCACACGTCGAGCTGTGATGGATTGCGCCCGCGCATAATTAGCGATAATGAGCACCGACCTTTGTTGGGTTATTTGATAACTTTGGGCTATATAATTTTTAGTGTAAAAATATAAATATAAAGCTATTTTTGCAAAATCATTAACCGTCGGGGTAAACGTGTTCTGGAGTGAAGAACTCGTCTTGGAAAGCATAGTACAAGGCGACCTCCGGCAAAGTGATGACGTCCGTAAAATTACAGGTAGCAGTTAGTTGGCAACAAAAAAGGTGTGTGGCGTACGATTGATTGGACAGGCCTATGTTCAGCAATTGACAGGTACAGGCTTATGGCGATGATGCACACAATTTTAACTGATGAAAAAAAGGTTACTTAATTCGACGGTATATAACCCTTTAATTAAGTTTGTTCGCGGATATCTCCGTAATAAATGAAACTATTTTGATGATTCTCTTTGTAGGGAAGTGAATACTACAGATGTGGTCCATGCAATAATATTCTGAATATAAAGGTAGATACGCCATCCATGCCTTAAAAACGAACCGCCGAAGAGAGTACAGTTTGTACTCTTTTGTTTAGGTAAATGTGTTCGGAATTCGAATATGTGTATGTGTGCTGTCACTGCATTCGGAACACTTTTTCGATTGTTTTGTGAGCATATCACGAATCCACTTTTTTACATCATTGGTCCCATGGTAAGGAAGTCAGAGTTTGATGAAGGAAATCAGAGAAAATGAGGGAATTTTAAAAATAATCACTCAGAAGTCGCCTTCGATTTAACATTTGATCTGGCGACTACTTCATCATTATATTATATTAATTACAGTGATTAGTTTTAAACGAATCACTCAAAATTGTTATCAAATACCAAGAGGTTTAATAGACACGTACCTTTTGTTCTATAAATACAGAGTAACATTATGTTACAACTACTTTTATAACCAAAATATTAGGTCATTGTATTTCGTACGAGTATATTATTATTTCTGTATTTCTACTGTGTTTTACTAACTTCTCACAAATGCTATGTTAAAAAAATGAATGAACAGCACATACATAAAAACCTTGAATGATGACCCAGTGAAGCCAACTGCATACAATTGAAGAAACCCGTTTGTAAAAGTCAAAAAATTATCCATAATTAACTGGACAACTTAAAAAATGTCTTTGTGAAAAATCTCTTGTTTTTACACCCAGCCCCTACTATTGTTGTTCGTGTGGAACCATCGAGTATAAAGTGAGAATGATTTGCAAATAGGATGAAAATGTTAACAAATATAACTTGCTCAATTTTGTTATTTTTTTATTGGGAAGAACATTTGGTTATTAAAAACGAGGTATCTTAAAGTATTTAGAAATCACACTCGTACTTTAACATAACAAAACTGACTCCGTGATCTTTTTTTTTTGTTTATTCAATTTGTTACAAAAGTGTTTCACATTGGTAAAATTGGTTAAAATGATGGAAAGGATAGTGGTAGGATGTCCCCGTGGTGTCTTCGTGTTGACGTTCCAGGGGGACTTTTTGGTAGAGGACAGATGATAGAGAAAAGAGAGGAAAATTCAGAGTCCCCGGGATAGTGTGAAGAGATACTACCCGGGAAGAAAAATAAAGAAGAGCTAAGGATATGATTAGGGAAAAATAAGGGGAAAAAGAAAATTGGGTTAAGCACTATGCGTGATCCGGGGGTCGTGGTTTTCAAATCCCGCGGGGAAAACGCGAAGTGAATGTCACTTAGTAGATTATGGTTAGGACATCGCAGGCTATGTCAGCTGATTGTCTGCAAAGAAAGATGACTATTTGCTTCGTAGTGCACGTTAAGCCGTCTCGACATTAATCTTAGCAATAATCTGCATCGAACCCGCGTAGTAGTTACAGCCCATTCACCCGATGACTATTCGATGTGAAAAGGCCTGTTCCCTGTACGCATGAAGTATAGGTTCGTGATGATAACATAAAAATAAGCATCCCACCAAAAACATTTCATATAAAATGTTGCCAAGGCGACCACATGAATGCGTTATTGCAAGCTTCTGAATCTTCACGACCTAACTTCTCCGACCCTTACTTCCACAAAATCTGCAACTGTGAACTGGGCCTGCGGGGCCTTTACTCTCTTTACGGATAGGATCGTGCCCTTTGGTGGGGACGTTAATGAGCTAATGACATACATTTTATAGAGATGTATAGGACGAACTAAAACGAACTAATATTATCATTATTTCCGCATAGTTATAATTCTAAAGCTTTTTGATTCAGCTTTCCGAAGTCACACTTTGGTCGTGTTTTATAAAAACCACTAACGCTGGTACAATACCAACAAAAAAAAATGACTTTTCAAAATGAAACCCATAGTACAAACCGCGAAGAGCCCAAACATTGCCATGAAAAAAAAGTGACCATAAATTCTATAATTTATGCCCACCTCTGACATTTTAACGCTTACGCGGAATACTCACGGGGCATCGCTTTGGCGCGCCGCTTCCTAGCCATTAAAGTGGTCTAGATAGTAAATGTCGTTGTAAACTAACTAAATAACCCGGTTTTGAACGCTTAATCGCTTTTTGAAGGACCAACCCGGATCGTTACAAGACGAAGCGAGTGATGGGACGAGATCCTCCGCAAAATTCCGGTTATACGAGTAAATTTGTGTATATGATGTTGTTTTTTTTTTGTTCATATGTAATGACAGTAATTGGAGTTACCCGTGGAATTAAGAATAAATATATGGGTATCATAATTAAACATAAAAATCTACATTTTGTAAAAGAACTTCGTTTTTGGAGTATCAAAACTGAGGATTTTTAGAATAAATGAAGATATTTATTATATTAAAAATGACAACCTACTGTTATTAATTTCCTTAAACACTGCTTCTGTCATGGTCAGGCATATCACTTACCACTAGGTGTGCGAGCTGACAGTTCACCTATGAAATAAAAAGTCACTCTTTTCACTTCAATCTCTTACTCCGCTTTCATTATCCAGACCACCAGCCGCCTTTCACGAGTCGTCAGATCATTTAAACTAGTAAGTTTAAATGATTGATGATGACCTCGAAACTAAAGAATGCCACTCCCTCTCCCCCCCCCCTTTTTAAAAGAGATTGAGGGTTCATTGCCATAGAAAAACTTGCGCATTTTTCTATTTTACCAAGGTATTTTTATTATGTTGATTTTCATTTCATATTAAAAGAATCTATGTTTATAAATACGTGCATAACTTTGATGCATGTGATGCATCATTTTTTATAATAATAATATATCGTTTATTTAGTACCAAACACATACAAATAAAATATAAAATTAAAGGTATTGAATTTGTTTATAAAATAGACAACAAATAACAGAAAACAATAAAATGTGTCCAGATTCTCTAGCCACAGAACAAACAGATCATATTGTGACATTATTTTAACTAAGTAAGTTAATACTAAAATTAGTATGATTAAAAAAAAAGAACCTTTTATGTTCTTGTGTGCACGTATGAATAATAAACAAGCAAACCTCTCACCTATCCATTGACAAGTAGAACACGAATTATTCTAAACTAAGCTAATTGGTCGGTAATTGTAGTGCCCCGGGCGCCTTATAACAATAGAATTAAATATTAATGCCTGTAATGGAGGCGCCTTTGAGAATATTAACCAAAGTACTTTCAACCGAGTTTAAATGAAGCATGAATTACTTCAAAATTATTTTGAAACTAAATATTTTGATAATTATGCAGTCTGTACTGACAGTAAGTGGTTACTGGCATTTGTATAGTGAACCAAAGTAAGATCAATGTACGTATAGTTACTTGTGTGACATGGAGATCATACTAGATGGCAAACACGACACTGAATCGTCAAGATAGGTACCACCGGAGTGCTAGATATCGTCCCGTAAAATAACATTTCTTGTTTCGGGATGAGGGCACAGTAGCAAGTAAAATTACCGGGTATAAGAGAACTAACATTTGTCGTCTCGGGTGACGGGCGCAGGGTAGTATTGACGGAAAAAAATACTACAACATATAAATTTCCTTCAACACTGTTTTAGATGATGAAAGACTAAGAAAGAAGTGATACGTCTGAGCATGAGTTTAGACGTATCACTTCTTTCCTGGTCTCACATTCAATTTGATTTTATCAGCAACCAGTTTTGGGAGATTAGTTTATTTGGTGTTTTATAGCGAGTATATCTAATATACTTATTAATTAGATTATTAACATTTCAGATACAAGAAATAAAGAGAAACAAATATACCATAACACAAACCAGTTTTATTGTGTCTTATGTTCAATGAAAAATAAGAAGCCCCATAAAATAAAAAACATTTTTTAAATATGTGTCAAGTATGGTTTTTATTTGCGTCGGTGGCTCAATGGTGTGGACTGTCGCCTTCCTACCGGGAAGTAGTAGTGTACGTTATCCGACGCTCTTACGGTGAAGGAAAACATCGTGAGGAAACCTTCATGCACGCCTGCGGAGAGATTCAAAGGTTGTGCGTGAAGTCGTCCAACCCACAACTGGGCCCGCGTGGACGACTAAGGCCTAATCACCCTATACGGGTAGGCTCGTGCCCCTCGGGGACGTTTAATGAGCTGATGATGATGATGGTTTTTATTTTATTTTGTCAGTTACGGCATAATTCGGAAAATTGTCTTTCTTCCCTTTCTCTGTATAGTTTCCCGTGCTCCTGAAATTTTTTGTCTATAAAATTATACTGATCGTTTTATCCGTGTTAGCAATATATTTTTAATTAATATTTTTGATACTATATAATCTCATTGTAAAGTTCACAGTCCAAGTTGTGGAATTCGGTAAACCTATGAAAAAATTGATGTATGAATTTTCTTCTCCTTTCTTTTCTGCTCTAATATTTCTGTTCTTCTCTGTCCGTATGCCCGACTTTCCATGCTTCTTTTTCAATGTTTTCGTTCGCCTTGGTGACCGCATGCGGATGCTGCCAGTAATCTTCTTCATCTGCTTCAGGTATTGGCATCCAGTGGTGGCCTTGGTATAGGTAAGACTTGCCTTGTCTACCTACAAATAACAATATTTTTCATTGCGATTTTCTTGTATGATAGTTACCTAACGGTGATATGGTGGTAAATGATAGGTACGCCTGACCATGACAGATGCAGTTGTAAAGGAAATGAATTACTATTCAATAATAATCATTGTTTTCCATCAACACTGCCTTGCCCGTCAACCGAGACGATAGACGTTAGGTCCTAGACGAGAGATTTTATAATTTTAAGAAATCTTTGGCCTATAAATTTAGATTACTAGAGAGTTTCCAAAAACTCCCCTTACTCCTCCTGATATTTTCTTTGCCTTCCCTCTTTTTGCAAGTCTGAAACACAATTAGGACTCTTTCGAGGATTACTTGGTTTGTCAAATATATAATTACTCATATATACTTACCTCTATACCCAAATTCAGCCACCGCATCGGGTATGAACTTCTTACGAGGTATTTGCGTAAGTCTACACATGATTAGTACCCGGTATTCCTGCGAAATCATTTTTTTGTCAGTGAAGAGGCGATATCCTCCATGCACAACCTTTAGATTGTTACGAGGCTGTTTAATTTATTATTTAAAAAATATATTCATTTGTTATACTTATAAACCAGGTATTTAGTTACATTTGTATATCACAACACGAAACAAACAATATTCAATGATTTTAGTATATTTAGTGGTGTAGTTTAGCCCAGTGAAATCTATAGCCGTAGTTTCCGAGTACAATTAAAATTAAAAGGCTTAAACTGAATTATCTCATAATATTATTATACTAGCTATTTACCTTGCAATACATTAAAGCAATATATTTGTTATCAGGCGTCTGCTTTAGAAGTACATCCACTGGGTCTACCTTTTTGCCTAGCATCATATGGTGACGAGCTGTGGATTCAAAACAATTTTATTAATGAATACATCCGTTGATGACCCATTTGGTGTAGTGGTTGAGACGTCAGCTGCTACAACAAGGGTTCCGGGTTCGATCCCCTGACAGTACAAACATTTGTGTGCATGAAAATGTCTGTTTGTAATGGTCTGGGTGTTTTCTATGTATAATATGTACGTATTTACAAAAAATATATATATTAGTATTTTTATCCGTTGTTTAGCACCCATAATACAGGATTCACGCTTAACTTGGGGCTAGATGGCGCTGTGAGAATGTCAGTTGACTTTTATTTATTTATTCACGAAATCAAACTAAAGAATCCTGGTTAGGTCGTCGAAAATTTCAAGCTCACCTTTCACCCTGCTATACCAAAGCGTACTTAAGTATCTTCCGGTCCAAATAGTGGAGACTAGATTACTGACGCAAATTGTTTTGTAGTTGGCTTGACAAATACGCAAGTAGGAGTAGGAAGACGCACTCTTTTACAGTTTGCGCTTCGATCGTATTCTATGATCGAAGAGTTTGCGTTTAAAAATAGTGTTAGTTGGAAGTAAACCAACAATGTAAATATGAAAACGCAAGCGGCGTTTTATATTAAAATTTAACTTACGAATGTGCAACGTGTAAAGCCAAAACTGTCCTCTATCTCCCTTCTCCACCAGCAAATGGTTGGTCTTCGACATAAGATCAAACATTAAAACGTGTTTTGCGGTCCAGTTCACTGGGATGGAGACTCGACCTTCGAGTTTCTCTTTGATGTAGGATCTTTCCTGCAAAACATTTTCAATCATATCCTTAATCAAGCACATGTGATAGTTAGTTGCTACGACCAACTGTTACACAGAAGTCATTCTGAAATGGCGCTCAAATTGTTGTTGGTAACAAGAAACTGGTTATCACGAGATCCAATAACTCTACTGCAAGTCTTTAGTCTCATTTCAAACTATCGCAGTCCACTGCTGGACTCAGGTCTCTCTGGGTCTGCGGCAGATATCCCGGACCTCTGCTTTTCTCATCCAGCGTTCATCATCGACCTTTCGCAAGTGGTCAGTCCGGAGGTCCAGAGGGCCCTACGCTACGCCTGCCAAGATGCGTTCTCTATTTCTTCTCTAGCAGATGAGTGCTAGACTCATCTGCTCTAACCAGTCCACTGCCATTTCAACTTCTTTATCTTGTGAGCTATAAATGGCTTTGGTTCTCTCATGAATATCATTATTTCTAGTTTTATCCCAGAATGAACCCCTAGCATAGCTCGTTCCAGTGCCCGTTGAGGGACTTTAAATTTGTGAACTAATCCCGCAATCAGTTGACCATTTCTTAGCTCTGAAATAAAAATTTAATCAAGGTCTTACCTTACCAGTTGGATAGAGGAATCGGTAATGAGTTTTTCATAGCAGGAGCCCAATAAAAGAAAACCATCCAAGTATTTTCCAGTATGGAGTAAGGATTAAATCTGCCGGTTGCACCAAACTCTTCACATGACATCGGCTTATTGACGCTTAAAGTTGGATTTAGCAAGCCTTTCGAAAAACTTGTTGGCATAGTTATTATAATAAACAGTTTGATTATGATACGGTAAAACATCTCCTTTTCCTTTTCACAAAGTTTGAATATCTGAATGCAGGATGTAGGCTCTGTTAAGAATAAATATGTGACACCATGAATTTTTTACTCCGCTAAATGCGCATGATTATCAATAAGTTTTCGCGTAAAAGCAAACCATTTTAATATGTTCTTGTTGAACACGTTTATTTAGCTCTTTAAACACACGTTTATTTTAGAAGATAGTTAACTTTTAGAAGTTGATTCACTTTTAGAAAAATAACTATGTATAAGAACAAAGTGTGGAAAAAGTGAATATAATTCGATCATTAATAATGTACAATAAGATCTAGAAAATAGGTGATTTCTACTTTGTAAGTTTGTCATAAAATCTTTTTGTGAGATACTTACTAACTTCTGTGAACTTGAATAATACACGTATTTTGAATATGATATGTTATGCTTCCCGTAGATTCTTTATACGCAAGTTACTTTTAACAATAGGCCATTGAACAACTTTTTTAAGATTAATGTGAGTATTAAATTTGTAAATATAGATAACAGTAATATTTAAAGTATCTAATATTTCACGCGTAAATTCGATTTCAAAAAGTGCACGTTACTTCGCATCTGTTGCTCTTATGTACATGCGATAAAGGATGTTGTCATTTAATCTGAATTCCGTTGATGTTTCTAAAGGAAATCCCTGGAATATTTGCAGTCAGCAATCCATTTGCAACGTCAAATATTCCGAGGAAGCAAATATTAAAAACAGTAAACAGACACAGCGAGATAACTTCTTCAGTCAATCGTTATTTGACTAAAACATATTTTCATTATACTTTTCTCTGTCTTAGATAATTTCACTCAAAGTGTTCGCGGCATAATTTTGCCAATCACGTCAGTTGAGCAAAACTTTCATTTATAATCACGTCGCTCGCTACGCTACAAAGAGACATAGTAGTATGCTCGTAGTTTTGAATTTGTACCCTTTTAATGACGACTCAAGGTTAAAATTTTCATGAATAATTTTAAATCATAAATATAAGTCAACGTATGTGTCAAGCTGCTCGGTAACTTTTGATAATTATTCGTGATTATGCATCTAGTTAGTTCATTGTTTATTTAAGTTCTCTATATAAAAATATCCGCAGATATTCAAAGAGCGCCATCTGGCCTCTACCAGAGATATGAAATAACAGATAAACATTTTAAATATATTATTTTAAAAATTAAACATACATACAGAGAGACAGAGTAAAGCGATTTTGTATTATACTAAGTAGTGATAACTTGCGTCTGTACATTTAAAGTACACAAATTAACCACTAAATCTGAAAAAGAAACACCACTTACTATATTATATCTATACTATTATTCATAATC
This sequence comes from Leucinodes orbonalis, assembly GCA_019425675.1. NCBI lineage: Eukaryota > Metazoa > Arthropoda > Insecta > Lepidoptera > Crambidae > Leucinodes > Leucinodes orbonalis. The sequence goes on from PQWD01009233.1 coordinate 136,414, forward strand.
TTAACCTACAGCAAACTGGTTTATGGATGACATATCCACTCCTTAATTTTTCTTGAAGCATTGATTCGTAATTTGATACAACAATTTTAATCGAACCCAATATCAGCATTAACATTTGATGCTTTAATAAATTTAGTTTCTTCAAGTTCTATCTCACGCTGTATAGTTGCTTTCTTCTGTTCTTCCTCAAACCGAAGATCCCTCTCAACTGGACCTCCAATACCTCTGAATCTCAGGATCTTTGCATCTTCAGTCCTCTCTTCATCATTTCGGAATTCATTTCCCGGTGAAGCCATCAAAACTGCGTAGTATGCGTCGCAAAACATCATGGCTAGATACGGATCTTCAATCTTGATTCTTACCTTCGGGATAATAAATGGCATCAATGATACACCTGAAATTTGAAAATCCAAATTTGGGATGAAAATAATATAAGAGGTGTCAACGATGCTATGTTTATAAGTAAGCAAGAAAGAAATAATTTATTTGGTTCACAAAAAATACGTATAAAACAAAAACAGATAAAATATAATACAAAAAACATTTCAACATAAATAGGTAATATTGAAGATATTTCAAATGTGTAAACCACAGACATCCGAATATACAATTAGACTGGACAAGCCGCCAAGTTTATAGGCAGTCCCAGTGTCGCAATTTCTTTTCGGTTGTTACCTGTGAAAAGTTATTATATTTCTTGGTAAATTTACTGATTCATTGCGATGATGGCATGTTACAATTGCACAGGATGGCATTTTGGGAAAAAACGGTAATTTCTTCTAATATTCGTGCGTATTGACTCGTCTCACAGAGCGTAAACTGGCAGCCAGTGTATGCTCGTTGAGCTTACATTTGTCGCACTTAAAAACGCGGCTTGCCCCATCTCCTGTATTGGGAGATCTATGGTGTAAACCAAATCGGTTACCACTCAGCTTTTCTGTCTCAGCTACGGGTAGCTGTGACGCTGATTTTACGTATATCATATCTCAGAACTTCTCCTTTACTTACGAAGTACCTTATCTAGATCTGCTGACATAATCGTTATAATTTCTTCGACCTTATATCTAAGTTCTGGATTAGAGGTTCATAATGATAGTGAAATCAGCAATCAGTGCATTAACAATGGTACCGCGCTTTAAATTCGGTGTCATGCTATACTGACGACGAAATAAAAGATTCATTTTGACATTCCCCCGATGTATGGTTGTAATTGCAAGCCAATCTCACGAGCCTTTGTATTTTTAACTGTACTAATATTCATCTTCACAATATTATCTAATACAAATCATCATCAGCTCAGCCCATTAAACGTCCCCACCGAGGGGCACGAGCCTATCCGTATAGGGTGATTAGGCCTTAGTCGTCCACGCGGGCCCAGTGCGGGTTGGACGACTTCACGCACAACCTTTGAATCTCTTCGCAGCGTCGGATAACGTAGGTACATATAATTTCGAAAATTCGAAAACACGTGGTACGTGGCGTAATTTGAACCTCAGCCCTGCCAGTAAGAGGACAAGAGTCTAAACCATTGAGCCACCAACGCTCTTATACAAATAATAATAATTAAATATCCCCAGATTTCCAAACAAAGCCACTTAAATTCAAATATAGAAAAAAGCCAATACGTTTCCCTAATACAAACGTCTTATGAGATCTTAACAACATTTTTATAATACATTTTTTTGAAGGCAGAACAATACAATCAAGATATGTTTGTACTGCACGGGGGATCAAACCCGAATCGTAAAATTAGAGATTAGGTACTCACTATTTTCGTCAAGTGGTCTTGAACGTTTTGGTAAACCATTGAACAATCCTGTTCTATCTTTAGGATCAGCAATGAGCAGCATCTCGATGAACTCTTTCATAACCAGCTTTGGCTGCTCCCAGTCCAAGGTTTTATTTAACAAAGGGCTGTATAATTTCTTGTACTCTCGTACTAACTAAAACAGTTATTTGAATGATATTGATAGTTTTTATCAACCCAATTTTTATATATTTTTATTATAATACACTACTTGAAACAGACCTTTGATACATGTATAATAAATATTTCAGTATATAATATATCACAATGTTTATATATCTCGTTTATGTCCACAAAAAATAATAATTTGTTTGATATACTAAGAACAAATATAATTTGCTGTCCCGAGTCTTAGACTAAGTCAAGTAGGAAAATCATTTGTTGGAACAGGTATAAAGTTTGCCCTTGCAACAGTTTAAATTAAGGATTTTAAAATTCGTCATGAAGGTAGGTCAAATACAATAGACAAAAATTTATCGGATAAAGATTGATCTTGCACTTAGTGTTCCAGTTACAAAATCTTTGCAATAAATTATTGAAAAGTTACGTGTAGGTAAGGTATGATAAAAAAGTTTAAAAGACTGACTATACAGTTGCCGGCTCTTCTCGAAGGTTTTATTTCTTCCGAACTGACGGTAGAGTCATAAAAATACAATAATAACAATTGACGATTCAAAAGTATATGTAAAAGATTTATTTGAATAAGATATTTTGAATTGAAATTATATCTATAGATATAATCATATTAGATATATTACTATCTATATAATAAACAATGCTTGGACACTGGAAAGTCCATTGATTACCTCATAGTAACTATTGGATTCAGATCAATACTGGCTAGTAGATATGGAAGATATTTAAGACCTAGTAAAAATACACGCACCTTTTTTGTCGGATATGAAAACCTATGAACGGTAGCTTTGCGAGGTCTTCTAAGAGACCAAATGTAAAACGGCACCCAATCGATGTCAACTATATCCTTAGGGTGAAATGAGCCTCCTCCTTTAGCAAATTCAGCACACGTCGTCCAGTTCACACCGTCTGGATTGTCCACCAAACCAAAGTCGTTTTTGGAGAAATATTGTGGATATTTCTTAGAGAGCTCTTCGCTACGATCACTTTGTTGCACTCGAGGTGGTGGTGGTACTCGGGGACTTTTTATTCTTTGAGTATGGATTGTCTCAAAATCAATCCAGCTAGGATGGTCCTTTAAGGTGGAGATCGATGCATCGCTCATATTTAACGTTTGCTGTTTTGGTACCATCGGTATATCCAGATCACCCACAAAATCTGGATCGAACTTCTTCATATCAAATTTAAGAATTCGTTCTGATGGAATTTCCTTCAGTAGTTTCTGTGCTTCTGCCGCGAATTGGGAAAACGAAGACTTAACTCCAGTGGGTCTATTGGTAATTTAGATTCAGACATTGGGTCATCGATACCCTCTTTGAATATATGTCCATAAGGGACGGGTATGGGTTTGAATTCCCTATTAGAGGTAGCAACCCCATTGGATCTGCTCCTGGGTCGTCAGTATCAAACACGTCTGCTTTAGCTACTTCGTCATCTTGACACGATCTGAATGTTCATAAGCTTTATTTACCACAAATAATAACAATACGAGCCACATTTAACTTGTTTTATTTAATGGTTTGAAATAAAGTAAGGTTATACGGACTCGAAACATGAAGAACACACTTATAACTGTAGCTTCTCTTTAAATCATGTATTGTTCGCCATATAGGGGCTCTAACATTTACGTTTTTAAAATTGAACTATTTATAAAGTATTTTTTTGGTTTCTCCGCAACCCCTATTGTTAACACTTACCTATACTTAAAATTAAAATTGATCCTGCAATGGTTATTTGATTCCTAAATGGTTAACGATTGAGGTAATGATGATAATAATGATGGCATATTAAACAACGTTATAGTGACACATTCTAATAGAAAAACTCTGCTTCGTAAGGAGTAGTTTATACTAACAGAACAACCCTCAAGTCAGGGACTGTAAACTGTCTTTTCGGGCTTCAGTAATGTATTCCCTGATCAGCAAATTAAAAATAACACATTTATATTTTACGATGTGTGCTCGCACCTAGTAGGATTCGAACCACGATCACTATCTTAATTTGATACTCAAACCATTCTTGCAGTTAGACGGTCCTGCATAGCACGAGTGGATAGTCACAAAACATAATAGATGAATTTCTTGTCTACGCATGTGCTACGTTCGAGCGTTTAGTAACGATGTTAGAAAAAATATTTTATAGCTCATTTGCTCGGAAAGGTTGATAAAGCCTGGAGGAGTAATTTGACCTCTGCGTATTCTTCTCTATCAACAGTATTGTCACATTTCCTGATATTAGCACAATAAAAGAGTCATTCACTATATGTTTGGTACATTGAAGAATGTTGGGTGAGAAAAGCGAAGGACTGGAGCATCTATGTCGAGCACTGAACTGCAGAACGGTAAAGAGAGTCCTGGGTCCCAATTCAGCATATTTTAAAATGCGTCAATTGGATCGTCATTGTCTCAATAGTAAATTTTTCCGTTCCGTTTTATGGTAGATTTTAATGCGTAACACCAGTAGACAGATTTTACTATACAATTACCATTTTTAAACATTAACAGAGCTGTACGAAATACCAAAACAGTTGGATTACGAAGTGTCGAAAATCAAATAGTTTTATTGCTTAGAATATAAGATCCCGTGACATTTCCACTTGGGCGTAGTCGTCCACCTCTTCCAAGTTTTGCTGCAAGGATAGTGGATCCTCAAAGGGCAAACTCTTGGTAAGATACGACCGCCCGTGTGGGTTCCGTACGTTGAACCTCTCAGCAATATGGTCGATCTGAAAGGAACAATTTTATGTATTTTTACGACCCATTTGATGTATTGGTTGAGACGTCGGCTACTACACCAAGGGTTCCTGGTTCGATCCCCGGGCAGTACAAACATTTGTGTGCATGAACATGTCTGTTTGTATTAGTCTGTGTGTTTTATTTATGTATAATATGTATGTATTTATTAAAAAAATATATGAGTATGTTCCTATTCAACCTATCGCAGTCCACTGCTGGACATAGGTCTCCCCCATTTCGCGCCAGATATCCCGGTCCTCCGCTTTCCTCATCCAGCCTCCACCAGCGACCTTTCGCAAGTCGTCGGTCCATCGGGCCGGAGGGCGTCCTACGCTACGCTTGCCGAGACGCGGTCTCCACTCCAGAACTCGTCTGCTCCAACGGCCATCGGTTCTGCGACATACGTGACCAGCCCACTGCCACTTCAACTTGCTGATCCGGCGGGCTATGTCGGTAACTTTAGTTCTCTTACGGATTAAATCATTTCTGATCTTATCCCTAAGAGAGACCCCGAGCATAGCTCGCTCCATTGCGCGTTGAGTGACTTTGAACTTGTGAACCAATCCCGCAGTCAGTGTCCATGTCTCAGCTGCGTATGTAAGTACGGGTAGGACGCATTGCTCAAAGACTTTTGTCTTTAAGCATTGCGGAATCGTCGACGTGAAGACCTGACGTAACTTGCCGAATGCCGCCCAGCCCAACTGTTGAGTATGTTTATCCGTTGTTTAGTACCAATACTACAGGCTTCACGTTTAACTTGGGGCTAGATGGCGCTGTGTGATGTTAGTGAATATTCATTTCATTTATTTATTTATTCTTCTTAAGATTTATGAGATCCTATTATAACATCAATGTCAAATGACGTTTAATCAATTAAGGGACTTTTGACGTCAAAATACAGCATTAAAAAATTATTAAATTAAAAAGTGCCTTAATCAAGATTTTGACTACTGACAATGCGCTGCAGTAGTTTCACCATCATCAGCTAATTATAGTCGTATTTCCCCACATGAGCCGCCTGTTTAGACCTCAGTCGTATAGGCCTCAGTCGTCCACGCAGGCCCAATGCGTATTGGCCGACTTTACGCACAACCTTTTGAACCAGTCTACCGATATGTTCCAGTCATGCTGTTTGGGAAACCTTTGCCCTGCACAAAATAATTATCGGCTAGTCGATTGATTAATGTTTGTCAAATACATTATTGTCAAGTCACGCCCTTCTTACCGACCTTCAATGGTGTAAAAAGTATAGATTCGTGATATGTTCATAAAACAACTGGAGAAAGTGTGCCGAATGCAACGACAGCACACATACACATATTTCGAAAAAGCGTGTGTGTGTGCAAAGTGCCTACAACTGTATTCTCTTTGGCGGTTCGTTTTTGAGGCACGGGTGGCGTATCTACCTTTATATATACAGAATATCATTGCTCACCTTCAAAGGACTGGGAACTCTATCCACGGGTGATAGAGCGTAGACGAGCTTTTGCTTGCAGCTCATCATGCCCAGGTATTCGTCGACTATCTTCATAGCAAAATCCATATAAGGTGATACGTGGACTGGAAATAAAATCAATGTACGTAACAGGCGGCTGTAATCTGGTATGATCTAATTAAACCATCTAAATCTACGCTAGCAAGGTACTTCACATTTTGAACCCTTTTGTTTTTGTCCTAAGATATTTATTTCCGTGTTACTGTTTCCTCGCGAAATATTCGTACTTTTCTTGCACTTTATCCATTTTAATAATAAGATAGCAATGTTCTTTTTTCTTCTTTTTATGTTACCGAATGTTCAGTACGGTCAGAACCACAGACATCAGAATATACATTAGACTGGACAAGCCGCCAAGTTTATAGGCAGTCCAGTGTCGCAATTTCTTTTCGGTTCTTACCTGTGAAAAGTTAATATATTTCTTGGTAAATTTACTGATTCATTGCGATGATGGCATGTTACAATTGCACAGGATGGCATTTGGGAAAAAACGGTAATTTCTTCTAATATTCGTGCGTCTTGACTTGTCTCACAGAGCGTAAACTGGTAGCCAGTGTATGCTCGTTGAGCTTACAGTTGTCGCACTTTAAAAGCGGCTTGCCCCATCTCCTGTATTGGGAAATCTGTGGTCAGAACACTCACTGATGGTAAGTGATATGCCTGACCACGGTACAGCGGCAATGAAGAAACATATAAGAGACAGATATTATTCTCCATCAATGCCGCACTGCGCCCGTCACCCGAGACAAAAGATGTTAGGTCTCTTATACCCGGTAATATTACTAAGAACTTCGCTATGGTGTCGCCAATAATAAAATTTAAATAAGGACATATTTTATTCTAAGCAATAAACCTAAACATACATCAACTCACGTCTAAAAGCGAAAGAGGGGATGAGCCTGTATTTCCCTGACACATTCGTCTTGATAAATAGACCACTCAAGTCGATCGACGTTTCCAGAAACAGTTCTGAATGTGTCCAGTTCACTGGTGGTTGAATATCGTTTTTTAACTCCAACCGAAATCGATCGAGTAACTGTAAATAATAAATGTATTACATAAAATGTAAGTAAATTGCACTAAGAAAGGTTAAACCCGGGAACTAAACTTAGTTGAGCTGGTTTATTCACTAAGTTACATCAGATGTTTACGTCAAAGACTTCGCAACGTATGCAGGACGAAAATATTAAAGTAATGCTCTCCACCTACCCGTAATAACATACGCAGATATAAAATGGGTGCAGATTTTGGTAAGGTACACAAATTTCATCTCACTACATACCTAGTATATTATGTAGTGAGATGAAATTTGTGTACGTTAAGACAATGTGCACATTGTCTTAACAAGCGTGACTTAGGCTGGATAAGATAAGCAAAGGGCCGGAATTGGTAAAATAAATAGGAACTGGTATAGGTTACACACAGAGGATACTCGCTTCCCCGATCCTTCTCATGTATTAGGAATCCCAGAATTCTAGATTATTCTAACAAAAATCGTTGCAAATATTTTATTATTTTTGTGTCAATTTTCAAATGTCGCCATATAATTGTTAAATCTAACATCTTTCAATCTCACGTGTTAGGTTTCAATGATTATTACAGACTGCATAAGGATATGATGTGTCATATACATTAATTTACCACGTCACTCGGGCGGCTGAATCGAATATGGTAACTCGTCTCAGAATGGGTGCTCCAGAAATAAAAGATCTTCCAATCCACATCGACAACACTGTCCACGTCGAAGACGGTGTTATTCAAGAACTCATCACAATCGGTCCAGTTTTCTGTGCTGATGTTCAAATTGGTCATGAACTGTTGTTGCATGTTGCCATCCGTTCTGTGTATTAAGAGAACAGATGCGACTATAACAGAAAACATGGTGAAAACTTGCCTAAAGTTAATTACTCGTGTATTCACTGTGTGCTACTTAAATTCACTGTTGCCATATAAATTGATAATATGGTACAATCCCATGTTTGTTTATATATTGGAGTTGTAACTCGTTATTATTTACAAAATATTTGTTAATATCACACGGCTGAATTCCGATGAACGCATCATAAATGACTCAATATTTATTTCAAGTTGACTTTTATCCGGTAAGTTAATCGAAATAAATAATCAATTAGATTTAATCGTTTATCTGTTCCGAACTTTCTTGAGTTATAGGCAAAATTATTTCAATCTGCCTGTGACAAAAAATTTAAATGAAGTCGTGGTCGTTTATTGTTAAGAAGAAGCCTTATTTTTGTTGTAATAAGGAAACATTTTCTTGTAAAAAAAAGGGATAGTTAATACTTGTTTTGATGAAACGAAACGACTTGATCCTAAAATTATTTGTTTTATAAGCTACTACAATCGTGCAATATAAACATGTGTACGAGTATGTGTTGAGATGTTTATCTTTATTCATACAGTTCCGGGTATTTAATTTGTATATATTTACAGAAAAGAAGGATATATCTGGATTGCGCTGTGTTAATGTCTGTAAAACGTATTTTTTTGAAAATAACCTAAGCTCTTCGTGAACAAACCAATCAAGCTAAGCATTCCGAGTTGACATTTCCTTCTCCATGAACTTTTGCATCTTTAAAAGAATTGAGAGTTTCTTATATCCGAGCAATGATGTACAAAGTATAGATTCGTGATATGTTCACAAAACAACTGAAAAATGTGTGCCGAATACAGCCACAGCACACATACACTTTTTCGAATGAGCGTATATTTACCTGAGCAAAGAGCCTACAACTGTATTCTCTATGGCGGTTCGTTTTTGAGGCACAGATGGCGTATCTACCTTTATATATACATAATATCATTGTATCCTAGTATAAAAAGAAACAAATGTTACGTCAAAATCATTTATTAGGCCAGAATCTTTTCATCTTTGTTGTTGTCAGTGATGCAAGCAGGAAAACCGTCACCCAAGTCCAGGCCAACGGTGGCAGCGAGGATTTCAGACCGATAAGGTTGGCGACCAGTGCGCGCCGAGAGTGAAGATACACCAATCATGCAATCCATCATGATGAGGAACTGCCCCTGACGGAGTAGCTTCAGCTGGAACTTTAGCAGCGGGACTGAGCCTTTTGTTGGTGATATATCTGAAATAAAATAATTGAACGGGATCAGAAGGCTTTAGGCGCAAGCCTCAAGTTCCAGAGGCAGGTAAAAATCACTCTAACTTCCTATTGAATTAATCCCTAAAATGACTATTCTTTCTTACGTTTTTTTTTGCCATTTGCGGCCAACAGCAGTAGTCAGTTCGAAGAACAGGACGTTATAGGCTGATAATAAATATGATTTACTGGAAAATCGCCGAAAATATAATACTCACTGCCATCGCGGATAACATTGGGAACAGCTAAGAAACTGCCCGCAGCGCCCTGGTCGGCAAACAGCAGGACCTCGTGGCGGGCCCTACCCATGGACAAGTGCAGCGTGGCGGCGTCCCACGCTGGCTGCTGCTCCAGGTAATCGTACATGTCGTTCCAAATACGCTGCACTATCTGGAAACGGGACGAGGAAACATTATCATTTTACATTCAGCCTACGGTTCAGAGCCTCAATACCAATAATATAATTAAAATGTTGTTAAATGTACCATGTATAGAACGAATGAGTGCAAAATTGTACTATTAAGACAAGATAATTTTAGAAAAACACGAATTTTTCAAAGAGTTACTACTGAGTTTCTTGCTGGATTCTTCTCAGTAGAAAACTCCCGTCCGAACCAGTGGTAGGCAATGATGTAAAAAAGTATGGATTTGTGATATGCTCACAAAGCAATCCGAAAAAAGTGTTCCGAATGCAGTGACAGCATTCATACACATATTTCGAATTTCGAACACATTTACCTAAACAAAAGAGTACAAACTGTACCCTCTTTGGTGGTTCGTTTCTAAGGCACGGATGGCGTATCTACCTTTATATATACAGAATATCATTGGTGGTAGGTTCATTTGACATTCATAAGTGTTCTGTAAGGACCTAAAAGGAATAAACACTTTTTAATTTTCATTTTCAATCCAATTAGCGCATTTTAAAAATAGCGGAATTAGGGCCCTATTCTATAATATAATTGAAATTAAAGTGCATCATTATGTACCGTTGGAGTAGCGTTCTTGAAAACCATGTCCAAACATTTATTCTCCATTTTCATATTCCAGGTGTAGTAAATCCGCCAAGGGCTGCCCACTACCATCTCGGTTTCAAAATACGGGTTCGTTGCTAACTTTTTGCACATTTCCTCGTGCCTTTTCACTGTAGCTGGTTTTATTCCATAGACAAAAGCGAAAAGACTGACTAGTGACATAGACAAGATAGACAGGGTGGCTGCCATTTTGAAAATGAAATTTGGGCATCAAAGAAGATTGTTTTAAAGGCATTATATGTGAAAAGTTTACGTTCGAATGTTGTGTTATACGAATGTTATTTTTCCCACGCACATTCTGTAGGATCAGTGTTCAGAATGCTTGGTTTTAGAATTGTCAATATTTAAATTGTTGGATGACATTGTTTAGTGGGAATGATATGGCTTTAAAATCGCATTGCCTGTATTAAGTACTGACCGTTTGTTACTTAACTGCAAGATGCTTTTGTCAACGACTCGTTTCCCATCAGGTAGAATTAGAACTATATTTTAAATATTTCATATTGAGATTTGATTTTTATTGAGTAGTCTCTATAGATACATTTTAATACAAAATACTTGTAGAATTTGAACTGAAATATTATTTGTATAGTGTTCCAGCTGTAAGTAAAGTGTACGACACTCCATTCCACTCCACGACCACAAGGTCTTTTTTTTTTTTTTTTTTTGCTGTTGGCCGCAGATGGCCTTTACAGCTTCACCGGGCAAGAAAACCACAAGGTCAATGAAAATGATTATGTTATATAGGTATCGAATTCTTCATGAACCGTCTTCGGTTTCTATTGAATAGAATTTATATGTACATAATTCACTTATTTCACTAACTACAGTGCCCTCATCCCGAAACACAGATGTGCAAAACACTTATATTTCACGGGGCGATATCTGACACTGCGGGAGTACCTACCTAGACGACGCAGTACCGAGTCTACCACCTAGTGAAGGTGCCGTTACCTTCCGTTGTACGAAGTAAATCCATACTTTTCGGTTACCAATCAGATAACCATTCATTGCGATAGTTTTTTACTTCCATAGCCGGAGGCTTGTAGCCTTAAACATAGCCTATTAAATCTAAATTTGAGTTCAAAGATAAAAAACTGACTTAATTCCTACCACTATTTTTAGCAGATATTAAATCTTAAACAATTTGAATGTATTCATTTTTGTTCTTAGGAAGTATAAGAAGTATTTACCCACTATATCGATATATATTAAGAATTATGTATCTATCGCTTCCAGAATGTTCGTTTTGCGGGCCGCAGCCCATTTGTTTTGCCGTAGGCGTTCTCGGACGCCACCGATGCGTATCTTCGAATAGGTGGAATTGGTGGGCGGAATATTATTACCAGACATTATGAGCAGTGACAGAACGGGCCGCGTAATGACCGCAACGCCCAGAACAAATTAAAAAGAAACATTAAACAACCTTACTGCTTTAGAACTTTGAATTTCGAACTCTTTTGTGTTCTGTTTTTAATGTTGTGTTTTGTTTCTTTAAGTTGGCAATGATAAAGGTTTATTAACTTTATTCCGTTCATTTTATAAAACTCACGTTTTGTGAAATGAACGGAACGGTGAAGGTCATAGAACTAAATTTCTCAAATTATTAAAATTCAATTACATAAATAAATACATACTATGATTGAATGATTGCAGCCTTTATTTTCATGAAGTATATTATGCATTTTAAAACATTTTCTATGTAAGGAGTCCCCTTACAATTTTTGGGATCTGATCCGATCTCTCCTGCCCGTGCCATCATGCCCATCAGGCTCATTTGTGTGCACGTCCCTCGCTGGGGACGAATATGAGCTGATGATGATGATATTATATGAAGTAAACTTTATTTTATTTATTACTTTTATATGGAGGCTACATCTAACAACACTAAGCCGTGCAGGCTACACAGGTAAGTACATTATAACTTCGATAAGATGAGGGCTATAGGATGCTAGACGCATGCGTAGTCCTCTGTATCACACAGGGTTGTCACTGCACCTTATAATAAATAAATAAATATCTACTGACATTCACACAGCGCCATCTAGCCCCAAGTTAAGCGTTAAGCCTGTATTATGGGTACTAAACAACGGATAAACATACATATATACATTTTTTTTGTAAATACATGCATATTATACATAGAAAACACCCAGACTATTACAAACAGGCATGTTCATGCACACAAATGTTTGTACTGCCCGGGATCGAACCCGGAACTATCTGGTATTGCGGCCGACCTCTCAACCGCAACACAAATGGGTCGTAATATTAATAATTGGTTATTTGACACCACTAATCGTTGGCGTACTTTTTATGAACTGTCAAAAAGGAACGTTTCCATATTTGTATGAGATTATTGATATGTGACGTCATTACTCACTATCAGCAATTGAGCTAATATTTATTGGTTTCAGTGTATTTAAAAATACAATATTGCAAATAAACAAAAGTTATCAATGAAACGACATATAAAATAAGGTGCGCTTTTATAAAAATAAGGTTTGGTATTTTATTGCAGATGGTGGAAAATACCGAATTAACTCTGCTGGTAATCCAACTCAACGTCAATTCTTTTTTTGTCCCACCATTGGGCGACAAGGCGCTTAAAGTTGTATGTTATTTAAATTTAATCATTTATATTTGTTTAAAACTTATTTTCCCTGTTTATAGGTGACATCGCTCGTGGATATGGTATTGATGAAGCAATAATAAAGTTTAGTATAATGGAATATTTTAAGGCTATATATTATGCCCAAATTTGCAGGGAAACGGGAATATTGCATGTGAATAGACTAATGTGAGCCATAATAAATTGCCCAATGCAATGTCAAAATTTAATTATTTATCATTAATTTTGTAAAACTGTTAAGATTAATCTAAATACTATTAGGTTCCCATAATATCAAGTCCATTCTATAATAATAGGTCAAGGCCAATGATTCTAAATTCACTTGTATACGCAAGTAATTGTCTTCCACTTTCAACCCTATCATATATAACCAATATAAGCCATCCCGCCGTTTGACGGGGCTCGAGCCGTCCCGAAGAATGTATATAAATTAGATCCCAAGTTATTAATGAATCAAAAGTCGAGTGTTTTTGACTTACTACCGACGGATAGATTGTCTGACTACTGAGTTAGGTTCGACATATTATGTGTAGTACTGAAATCATCCATCATTAATTTCAAAACGAACTTCAATAACGGGAACGAATTTGACATACAGTTATTTGGTAAATAGACACGGACACCGGTTTCTTTGAATGTTACAGCCTTATTACTTGTTCACTAGCTGGTCTGAAGGCAACTTAAATAAATGTGTAAGAATGGAGTTGCAACTGCCTGTACGCTTGAGATTGCGAAAAAAGATTCAATTCAATTGTTAACTTTAGCCCAGAACATATGGCATAATTGTATGGTGAAAAAAATAGGTGAAATTGAAGTCACAAGCTGATGACCCAATACACAATTACTCTCAGGCAACATAAAATCCGGCTTATCTCTTTAACCTGTGACTAAGCATCGTACATCCCAAATTAGGAACTGTACTCAAGGTCCTTGTGTAATTTTGAATATTGGACGCATGAAAATAGTTCACGCCTTTTGAGAAAGAAACGATGTCACCGTAGCTTGCTTTTGTACTTCGACGTTTTGATTATGTATTTGCCATCGATACACTAAGAAGAAGAAGAAACTCAAAAACTCAAAATAAATCCGAATCCTCGCTTTTTGCGATAACGTCATGACCCAGTGACTGTTGCCAATCTGTAGCTTCCGAGCTGAGCTCTTATCAAAAAGCATATCCAAAGTTGAGCAACACAACTTATAGCACTCTCACTACTTTTGCTTTCGCTACGCGAATAAGTTGGGAAACATTTCGTTGAACCCTCCCATAATCCTCTACCTGCAGAGATATACCGTACTTACCCCGCGCAGCCACTATCATATATACCTACCGATCACAGCAAGCTTCGATTGAACAGAAGCCTTGTGATAACACGATCTGTTTTCGACTCTACAGCTTATAGAGAAGGTTGATATTGCAAAAGTAAAAGCTGGCAGTTCAGACTTTGGTTCTACGAAGTTTTCCCCCACCATGGGATCTGCGCCCTGCCTCATGCATTTAAATTGCTTCATTACGAACTAGACGCCGGTCGGTAGGGCTGTCAACTGGGAATGTTTCTAGTTTCCAAGTTTGTGATTGTTCGCGGTTGTTTGGACTTTTGTATTGCGAATTTGGAACAATAACCCTGTGGATGCTAGACTACGTTTGTGCCTGGGGTGGTTTTGTAGCTGAATATTTATTCACGAATGACGCAACTTTTTTTTTAAGAGATACTGTTATGCAAAGGTTTAACAGGTTCTTACTCGTCTTAAACTAAAAGCAGTCAAGAAAATATCTGCCAAATAATATTTTTTAATATAAAGATGTCAATGTCTATCTACGTACTTTTACGTATCGTAAAAGAATTTATACTTATTTGCTTTGCTAATTTCAGTAAATTTACGCCCAAATGTAATTTTGTTAATTGGCTTAATCAAGTTTTAAATTAACAAACTTCACCTCTGCCGTCCGCACGCCTTTTAAATTTAGTTCAATAATAATTGTTACTCCGCCAATTTGTTAACCATTAATTAATTTTGGTAGAACTTTTTGATTTGGGCAATAAGTTTCCTTTCCTATGATGAACGTATTTACACGACTGTTTATAGTATTTATTCATATTATTAATGTCAATAAGCCAAAAGGAAATTAGATTTAACTTACACTCTGTAAGTTAAATATAATTAAAAAAAATAGATCTTATGATTTAGATCTGATCTGTTTCTTTTCACTACGTGATACGGTAAAACCCTATAAGCACACTATGCATGGCATAGACCTTCCCGCACAGCATAACTACACGGAGAGTTAAAATCCCAATCATCTCTTCATTGAGGGACTAAATCATGTAGTAATTTAATTACCAAATTATCTATTAACTGTGGTTTTGATTGAAATATAAATAAATGCTTATCCTTTAGTGACATGCTACTACTGTTCTTGCCTGAATATAAATGTCGTGCCTACATAACAAACATGTTAAATAGCTGACCATTACAAAATGTCAATCACACAGGGCCATCAGAATATTACCTCACTATTCCAATAGCAAATCCGGCTCGAAGGACCAAATTATCTATTCATTAAGAACGCCAAGGCAGCCCTAAGAGATGGGAGGCGCGTCTGCACCACGGTCATTAGACCCGGAGTGGGCAGACGCCGTTTGCATGCCACTGACGGGACACATCCCAGCCCTGTCCTCCAGGGTAGCTGGGATGACGGTAATTAGGACCTCAATAACTCGATCTCGGGAGCCGACCTATCAGGGCATAATATATGCAACTTTGTTTTCATCAATGCTGGGCAAATCTCAAGGGTCAACAGTTTAAAAAAACTTGAGTTTCATAAAGATAATCGTGGATACGAACAGTTGTTTGTCTAATTTATAAACTTATAGGTACTTTTTTTGAGACAAATCAAAATAAAAGACAAGACTAAATAAGAAAAAGAGGGGTACACTTTTATCTGAGAAAACAAACACTGTAAAGTAAAATTTATGTTGCAATATCCTAACAGGGTAATTATTTAAAATTTATTAAGAACTACTGCAATTTGTAAACCAACATGATATGAATTTATTTTTAGGTATTTTTACTGATAGAGTTTAGCAATTTCCAAGCCAATAAAATCACTCGTGACTAATTTTGCTTTCATTTAGGTATTATAATTTGAAAAAATTAGGAAATGCTAATTGTTTTTCTTGCCGTTATTAGGGGACTTTTCATAATATTTTAAAGGTTACTACAAAAAACTAACAAAACTAAGAACAGTCCTATACTGTTTAAAAACTGGAAACACAGCCAAATGCATTACATTAGAAATTATAACATTACCGTAGAGATAAAACATCTCTACAGTTTTTTAAGAGACGTACAATTCCAAACCTACCAAAGTAATTAACGAAACCATTTAAGTTAATGAAACAGTGTTAAAAAGGCATTTAACGTTGTGAAAAATTCTTTTTGCGCAGTGTACTTTCCATCCAATGGATGGTAATTAAACACGTGGAATAGCCAATTAATACCTCATTAAGGATGGGAGACATGAATTTAAATTATTCATTAACGAATCCCGATCAATAGTATTGGCTGTGTCTACTGCTTTGTTTTGATTATACACATTGTTAACGAAAAATAAATATCATGGTAGGTACAATGTTTTTTTTAAACTATGATCTGGTCCGACAACCTTGGGAATCGTCGTTTTTATTGCAAGGCTTTAAGTATTTAGACAAAGAATATTGTCACTTATTATCTAATTTGTCAACATTTTATTATTTCGTTACTCTGCTGATAATTCCTCTTCCATATATTATCTGATATAATGTATTCATCGCAAGATTAAATTTATATAAAGTACTTAAGATGTTTAAAATTTTCTCGAAAACCACCGATCACCCATCCGACGCCTGACTATTACGGTAATTGCTTAACTTGTGATCGTGTATCGAACACGCCACAATCCATCGAGCCCTAGTTTCATTTAATAGGTACTACTTAGTGCACATATTAATAAATGCAATAAATATTCGAAAAATAATCTAAATACGAACTCATACGTAACGTAAAAGTTAGACAAACATTTCTCCAAGAGGTATAATTTCATTAACACCTCGTTCCGTACCGATCTGCTGAGACCACACAGTACGCACCCCTCTATTGTGATGTACTGATGCGTAAATTCTGAAGTTTTACCCTGTTTTAATCCCCTTTGTTAATGGCGCAATCCACTGACCGGTTGGAAGTCTCACACCTGGCCGGAATGAATGCTTTGTTTATTTGATTACCGAGTCTATTGGTTAAAGTTTAATTTATGAGAGGAAATCCTTACGTATAAAAATAAGCGAAAGATTGTAAACGATGAAAAAGTATTATCCCACTTAAGATAGTATTATCCCACGTGGAGCCAACTTCTGAATGTACACAGCCTAACTCTACCGAGGGTCGGCTTCTTGAACAAATTCTACTTATCAGTAAAACTCTCTATTTGTGAGAACTCGAGATAGTAATTACTTACTAATAATACAAATTTGATTTATTTACCTAATCTACAATTGAAGGTCGCTGGTTGAGGTTGGATGAGGAAAGTGGAGTACCGGGATGTTTATGTCCATCAACATGTACTCTAATGTCTAGTTACTCCGAGACCCCAATAGGTTGAATAGTCGATATCTTTTGGATACCACATTTTTTTTGTTGAAGATTCATCATCACACTGTTATGAAATACATTTTTTTTTTCTGAGGGTAGGAGTGTAAACTAAAACACGTTTTGTTATTGTTGCTGTTAAATTTAATATTTTTTGTAGTATTTACATTTATTAAAGTAATTACATGTACTAAATCAAGTGCACATACCCATCAGCTTTCTCCTTATCTATAATTGCACAAGTAATAACGTCACAAATCACTACAATGGAGTCCCTGCAGCTGGCTATGAGTGAGTTGAGAGAGATGTTTAGTAGCAAGTTGGCTGAATTTGAACAAAACCTGGGGGAGGCTGCCCTTCCGTCACAATGTCCTCATTGGCAGCTGAATTTTCTGCCTTCAAACTATTTATTTGTAAATCCTTGGCACAATTGCAAAAACAAACCGATCTCTTGGCCCAGGAATGTGATAGGCTTGAAATGAATGGCCGTCGCAAGATGCTATTGTTCATGGAGTTCCTGAAGCAAAAAATGAAGATTCTTCTGCAGCTGTTTTGGACTTGGTGACACAAAAGATGAAGATTCCAATGGTTTCACATGTCTCAGTAAGTCGTTGTCATCGGATGGGCCGGGTAACAAAGTCTAAAACTAGGCCAATACTAGTCAAGTTCTCTAGTGTTGCAGACCGGGACAAGATATGGTTTGCTAAGGCTGCACTGAAGGGTTCGGGTGTCACCATTTCCGAATTTTTGACTAAGCCCCGACATATTGCATTTATGGAGGCGCGTAAGAGAGTGGGGGTGACTAAATGCTGGACTAGGAATGGTGTTGTCGTGGTGACTGCTGCAGATGGATCAACTCATCGTCTAACAACGTTAAAAGAGCTGGACAAGGTGATCAGTGTGTCCGCTTCATCTATTAGTGAACAACAACAACCGGTGGCTGAGAAGGTGAGAGGTAGTCGATCCGTGGAAGTTACTCGTTCCAGGCGTACTATAAAGAAGTAGGATGTGTATTTATTTTCACTTTTTTTTGTTTCCTTTTCTCATTGTTGTGTAACTCAGTCACTGTAAAATTAAATGTCTGTATATTACCCACTCATTTTGTAAAACATTTTGCTTGACGTTTTGTATGACATTTGTTTGTTATTTTATTTTGACGTTACTTGTATGACACTTCAACGTTTCGTTTCATCTAATATTTATCTTTGATAGTGTCTGTTACTGTATGAACTAAAGTAATAAATAATAAGCTATTGTTAATATTATAGTAAAATGTACTTAAAGTGTTGTTCATATTGTATTGTGTTAAAAATTAACTATTGCTGATGTATGTGTTAAGCAGTTGTGGTAATTGTGTGAGTTCGTATTGTTGTTAAAGTATTTTATAGGATATATATATCTGTTTAAGTATTTTATTTATTGTTGGTAGTTTGTGTATATATTCATATTTATATATAAAATAATATATATATATATATTTTTTATATAGCTATATTTTTTTTTCTTTTGTTTTTAACAAAGATGAGCAGTAGTGATAGTGAACATACGTATAATTTTATTTCTTGTTCTTCATCATCAGATGATGACTCTTTTCATTCCAGTTATGTTCCGCTGTCAGAAAACCTTAAGGGAGTATTCTCGGATGTGGCTAAAAACTTTAATGTTGTGCATATTAATGCACAAAGCATACCGGCTCACTATGCGGACTTGCTTGCGACCTTTCATGAGAAGAACATAGATGCAATCCTTATCTCTGAGTCCTGGCTGAAACCATGCCTGCCATCTACTTCCTATTCTCTGCCCGGTTACCAGTTGGTGCGTAATGATCGTACTGATAGATCAGGTGGCGCGTTGCTATTATATAAGATCTCATTTTAAGTTTTCTGTTATTGACACCTCTTCTTCTTTTTCTTCTGTTTCTAGTGATGCCCAGCATATTTTTATTGATATTTCACTTTCCCATACAAAGGTTCTTCTTGGTGTGTTTTACAGTCCATCATTGAAAATTGATTACTTTTGCCAGTTAGAAAAAATCCTTGAAGATTTAACGCCCTTATTTAGTCATACCATTCTGATGGGTGACTTCAACACTTGCCTTATAAATAAAAATTCTCGTTCTCTCCGTCTCGGTTCTATAATAGATTCTTGTAACTTGCATCTGCTAGATCTCCAAGCTACCCATTACTTTCCTAACTGCGCCCCTTCTCTTCTTGATCTTATTATAGTGTCGTCCACTGATCATGTGGTTAAGTATGGTCAATTTCATGCAGATGCCTTTTCTTATCATGATTTGATATATGTCTCCTATAAAATTCGTTCTCCCAGAGCAAAGCCGAGGGTATTGATGCTTCGTAATTTCGGTGGGATTGATGTGGATGCACTGAGAAATGATGCTATTGCTGTGGACTGGTGCGCGGTGGAGGAGGCTGATGATTTAGACGGAAAAGTAAACATTTTTAACAGTCGGCTTGTTGCCTTGTTTGACAAGCATGCTCCGCTTCGACCTGTTAAGTTAAAGCATACACCAGCACCTTGGCTGACTGATAAAATTAAGTCCCTTATCAACAAAAAGTGTGCAGCTAAGTGCAAGTTTAAATTGAATTCGAATGATGCTAACCGTGAAAACTATAAGTTGCTTAGGAATCGCTGTAACCGAGAGTGTAGAGACGCTCAGCGCCGTCACATTCATGACTCCGTTACTAATGGCACCCCTGCTAAGGTCTGGGCTTTTGTCAAGAGTCTTGGCATTGGGAGTGGGCGGAGTCATTCTGTAGGAAAAGATCTCAATCTTAATCGTCTTAATAAGCATTTTTCGTCGTCTGCTGTTATTAATTCTAACTCGAAAGCTGAAACTTTGAGAAAACTGTCGATGCAACCGGTACGTGATTATACTGCCTTAACTTTCAACCAAATATCTGTAGGTGATGTGGAGAAAAACATCAAGTACATTACTTCTAATGCTGTTGGTAGTGATGGCATCTCGCGCAAAATGATCATTCCTATCCTTGATATTATCTCTCCTTTTATTACCCATATCCTTAATTTTTCCCTTTTCACTGGAACTTTTCCAAGTATGTGGAAAGATGCTCAATTGATTCCTTTGCCTAAAAAGTCTAATCCCTCTTCTCTCTCAGATTATCGTCCCATATCGATCCTGCCTTTCCTGTCAAAAGTATTGGAGCGTGTTGTTCATCAGCAGCTTTGTGCCTTCTTGTCTCATAATGAACTTCATAATCCTTTCCAGTCCGGCTTTCGACGTGGTCACAGTACAGTTACTGCTTTGGTCAAGGTTACAGATGATATCCGTGCGGGAATGGACCGCAAACATCTTACGATACTTGCCCTTCTTGACTTTTCCAATGCATTTAGCACTGTTGACTTTGACATTCTCCTAGGCTTATTGCGTGCTCTAAATATTTCCTCCATGGTCATTGACTGGCTTTCCAGTTATCTGCATGGCCGGCGACAGCGAATCTGCTATGAAAATTTGTCTTCGGATTGGAGTAATGTTATTGCGGGGGTGCCGCAGGGTGGCGTTTTATCTCCCCTTTTATTTGCCGCTTTCATTAACTCTATAACGGCCGAACTGTCTTCTTCCTATCACTTGTATGCGGATGACCTACAAATTTATTCGCAGGGTCCTCTGAATGATCTCTCTAGTGTAGTTGAAGCAATTAATAAAGATCTTAGTCATATTGTTAACTGGAGTAGATCATTTGGACTTCAGGTCAATCCGTCAAAGACACAAGCGATAATTATGGGTGGGTCGCGATTGCTCGCTAGGTTGGATAGGCAGACTTTTCCTAGCCTTATTTTTGACGGCGTCAGTATTCCATATAGCAATACAGTTCGTAATCTTGGCATAACAATTGACAGCTCTTTAACGTGGAATGCTCAGATTTCTGGTGTCAGTAAGAGAATGTTTGCTGCTGCTGCATCATTGAATAGGTTGCGGAATCTATTACCTATTCCGACTAAGATTGCCTTAGTTCAGGCATTGCTCCTTCCCATCTTGGACTATGCTGATTGTAGTTATTTGGATCTTAGTGAGATTCTCCTAAACAAGTTAGAGAGACTACAGAATTTTTGTATCAGGATAATTTATGGTCTTCGTAAATACGATCGTGTTTTTTTATCGTGCAAAACTTAAATGGCTTCCTATACGCCAACGCCGTGATCTTCACGTTCTTTCGCTTTTATACACTATCCTTTTCAATGGAGTGGCACCAGCTTATCTCAAAGAGAAATTTAGTTTCTTACAGTCTTCTCATTATAGTGGTCTGCGTTCATCTTTAAAACTTAATCTTGCTTTTCCTTCTCATTCTTCCCATTCATTTACCCAGTCTTTTGCTGTTCAATCCATTCGACTGTGGAACTCTCTGCCAATGTCCATTCGTCAGTCTCCTTCTCTAACTGTTTTCAAAAGTCGCGTAAAAGAATTTTACCTTTCAATTTAACATTATTATTATTTTTATTTTTTTAATATTTTTTTATTTATGAATGTATCACATTATTATGTATGTTATATTCCTTATATCTTAATTTATTAATATAAGCTTATCTATTTGTTTTCATATCAATAATATAAATGTATTAGATATTTTATTTATGTGTAGAGTAATATATATATATATATGATGTTTATATATGTATTTTATATTTAAATATATATTTTTTTATGTTTATTTATATTTTATATATGTATATATGTTAATGTTGAAATATATTTATGTATTTATAAGTTGAATTAAGCTTTTCTTACTTTGCACTGTCTTGCCCTTTCATGTTGTTAATTTTCTATGTTTGTGAGGTTGTCTGGAAGAGATCGCTCCAAGCGATAAGGCCGCCTGAATTGCATTATTTTCCTTTATTTGTTGTTAAATATGTATCTTTTTCTTTTTTTGGTGTGCAATAAAGAATCATATCTATCTATATCTATATTTGTATGAAAAGCAAAGTGAAGAGCGAGTCTCTTGTTACAGACATTTCATGGTATTTGCTTTTGATGGTCAAATTAACATACGAGGCTGAGAGCCATCTACTCTCACCAAGTTGACCGCGTCCAACAGCTTAAGGAAAATACTCCATCATAGATTGGACCAATATATATTAGTCTTTGGATTGACCTAACTTGCCAAGTTACAATCCAAAGCGGATATAATAATTTTGAAGGTTTATTTTTATAGTAGTGCTGTTCTTATAATATTGTAATGAAGCCGTTATTAAAATAACTATATCAAAAGAACTCATATATAAAAGATATAGAAAATACACTGGGCTTTGACAAATATAACTATATTTTATTTCTAAATAGCCACCGATCATGGACTTAAAAAGATACGGACGGACAATTATTAATACAAAAAAAGTGTCCCCGAAAGGACAGCTGCTGTCTATGATGTTATTTTGACAAATATTTTTTATACTGATTTTAGTGTTTTAAACTAAAAATGTGTAATAGAAATTTTCATTGACCTAATTAATTCTTAATACGTAATTTCTGAATTTTTCCTTTTTCCAGCAGTTTTTGCAGCCTTTCACACACAGGATGCTCTATTTAGATTTTATTACACTTAGATGTAACATAATCTAAGCTTTGGTTGACTGATGCACACCAAATGTCTTAAATATGTTGTGTTTTCATTACAAAACTGACCTAATTTTGAAACATTTTGTTGTAAGCATGACTCCGTCCGTATTTTTATGTCGTATAATACGTCCATGCCACCGATATATAATACACGGTCCCCTCTCATCCTTTAAAAGTTAAATACAAAATCACATTTATATACATACATCAAGGTATCTATACATTTTTGGATTTCATTTGTTAAATTTTATTAAACGGAGGATATTAAGTCCGCCCTTCGATAGCATAAACGTTCAAGTTCCATTCATCGTGCCGTACTCATCCACACATCCGACTTCAAAACGCATTCACCGCATTTGACTGCAAATTGTCAAATTATCAAACAACAATACACAGTTTTCTGAACGCAGCTATTCATTTATAATACCACGAAACGTCAACAATTTGCAATAGCCGCCATTTTGCGCGCTATAACTCAGTGCTATCAATAACATTACTTATAAACCGAGGATCAGGCAAAGGTGTCACATTACGATGCCCATTGAACCACGGAGGTCTGTTTACAAACAAAATAAGGCTTGTCATAATCTCTTTCGGATGCGTCGCCTCTATTTTTCGGTCTGGCAACTTTTGGGCGGATATTTTTTCGGCGCTTAGCGAAGCGCGCAAGGTATGTATTTCAACGCCTCATTGTTGGTTTATCCGCGTTTCGAATAAAGGTGTTTCACGGAAAGGGAAGGTAAGTATTTTTTCGTAAGAATCTTGGTTGCTTATTGAAGAATAATTCGGGTGGCCATTTTGACGGTGACATTTGTAGGTTTAAGCTGCAAGAATTTTACTTTCAATTGTGTCTCGTCTTTTTACTTTTGTTTTCTCTAATATGTTCAAAAGAACCGCAGATCAGTTCCCATCTCCAAGTGTATTGTTAGAATATAAAAAATTAAACAGTAAGTGAAGACAAACTTATTGTTTATAGCAAAGACTTTTAAACTTAAAATTTAGAATTGTTCGCTTACTCATAAGAGAAGTATTCATTAATAAACATTGCGTATATAATGTTTGATGGAGCGAGCTGTGCTCGGGTCTCTTATGGATAAAATAAAAAAAATTAATAAACATCCACTGACATTCATACAGCGCCATCTAGCCCAACTAAGCATTATCCTGTAATATGGATCCTAAACAAGGATAAACATACATATATACTTTATTTTTGTAAATACATACAAACATGTTCATGCACAAATATTTTTACTACCCAAGGATCGATCCCGAACTTTTGGCCGCGTCTCAACCATTACACCAGATGGGTCGTCAAAACGATGTTATCCGTTAGAGGTCTAGTTCCTCCGAGGTTAGAGTACTAATGTTACTGAGATAGGTTTCCGGATCAACAATTGGATGTAACAGTGGGCCGGTTCCATGTGTCATAGATCCGATGGCCGTTGTAGCAGACGAGTTCTGGAGTGGAGACCGCGTGCTAGCAAGCGTAGCGTAGAACGCCCTCCGGCCCGGTGGACCGACGACTTGCGAGAGGTCGCTAGCGGAGGCTTGATGAGGAAAACGATTGACCGCAATATCTGGCACAAAATGGAGGAGACGTATGTCCAGATGCTCTCATTTCTCCAATACTACCGTATTAGAAATAAGTATTTGCTACCATCATTTTTTTTTTAATTCTTCATTTTTTACTAAATTAACATAGGCTAATAATAAGGCGTTCTGATTTTTGTACAATGATTGAAAAAAAAATAGATGTATCATGTTACAATGAAATAGTTAACTAATTTGTTTAAGATTATTAATTAAACATTCAAATAATCATTATCAGTAACACAAGCATCAATTGACATCAAAATCCGCTATTCAGTATCCACACGATAATAGCGTATATTGTACGCCAGGCGTACCAGCTATACTTTGGGGCTCCAGAGATTTCTTAAGGATTTATTGCAGAGTTATCTTTGATAACAATCCAAACAATCCTTAACTCACAACATACACAAATTAAAAGTTAAGTCTAGCAATATTTGCAATTATTAGTAGACAGACCATTCATATCATCAGCTCATTAAACGTCCACACGAGGGGATGAGACCACTTATAGGGTGATTAGGCTTATTGTCCACCATAAGAATCGCCATTAAAGCAGATAACATGATCCAAAAATGCAAGGTACCTCGTCACGTTAAGCTCAGTAATCAGTTGAGCGAAAATTCGCAAAAAACAATAACTTTACTACAATTAATAGTGAAACTCAGCGTCAAATGTGCTGATCTTACCTTTTTTGCCAACCTGGAAAACGATGAGCAAGCAAAACTGTCACCTTAACACAATTCAGTAAGAACCATAATAGCGTATTCGAAACGTTACAGAAAATATTCTAAATTTCATAGCAATTTTAATAAGTCTTCAATGGCTGACTAGTGAGCTTTGTTGTTGCGTCATAGGTTGCAATTTGCTTTAGCATACATGTTATAAGGTTTGGTCTTTGTGCTCGCACGCGGCGAAGCGTGAATGCATGCTCGGCAGAGGGTCTGTATTTTTTCTGTAATCCCGAGTAGGATTAGCGAGAGCGTGATTGGCAGCCGTCGGTCGGATGCAAGCTTTAGAAGCCTAAGGGAAGCTGGCTTTGAAACCCGAACATTCGTACACGAAACGATTACAACCACAATTCTGCTGGAAGGTTCAGTTGCATGTTTTACTGTTAATTTATGCTTTATTTTTATGTTACGAAGTGCTGACCATGACACACATGATAGTGGCGTTAAAGGAGTCGAACAACTGATAGATAGTTATTAGTCTTCGTCAATATGCACTGCGCCCGTCAACGAGACAACAGTTATTAGGCCTTTATATTACCTAGTAATTTCACATACAGTGCCTCATCCCGAACACAAAGTGCATAGCCTCCTGTTTCACAGGCCGCCGCCTCTCTGGCACTGCGGTGGTACTACCTAGGCGACTCAGTATCGAGTCTACCACCTATGCTAAATGATGCAAGTTTTGTTAATGGCCGATAACTAAACTTTGTAATTGCAGGTTTTGTTGGTAGTTTATGTTAGTCTCTTAATCGCTGTTATCAAATGAAGTCAATAAATTCGAGTATAAACAGATGCAGATTTTCTTAAGAGTTAAGAATTATACTCTATCAAGTGACGATTGGTGTAGGTAATGGTAGAGATGTCGATACTCCACTAAGGCTTCCGGGTTCGATCCTGGCAGTACAATTATTTGTGTGCTAAACATGTCTGTTTTTTATTAGCCTAGGTGTTTTTATGTAAATATTTATAAGCAAAAAATATTGGCATGTTTATATTGTTTAGTACATACTACAAGCTTCCGCTAATTTGGCGAGATGGCACTGTGTAATTGTCAGTGTCAACCTGTCTCGATGACAGGCCAATTAATTTTTCGTTAATGTGCCCATGGGGAAATCATAGAATTAGAACTACGCATAGAATCGGGTTAAAATAGCGATTAAAACTTATACCTGATGCTCTCACTCCTACACGATTTTGCGTAGGCGAAAATGAGACGCAAACTGATCATTTCTCAATAGCAGGTCGTCACATCTGTTTTTATCATCTGGAGTCATCACATAACCAAATTCAAAATTCATTTTGACGTACATTGCTAGATTGTTAAAACAGTTTGACCCTTGCTCACATGGCCGGATTATAGTATGTCAGTGGTTTGCTCCTGATTATAAGAAAATATTTCTGTGTAATTTGCACTCAGATTGGCTAGTGTTTATCTATACTAAAACTCGTTTTATTGAAGTGTTTTAGATTAAAAACATGTCTTTGTTATTGACGGTTTTTTTCACATTCAGGAAGGAAGAAAGCATGGTGAAAGATTCACTTTCATTCGTGAGTTTTTGATTAAATTTATATTAAATAAATCAGGAAATGTGTGTAAACTATATATAAATGTTTCTTACTTATAGTTGTACTTTTCAAATAAAGCCAAAACAGTATTTGTCTACTTTTTCTCAAAAGCCAATTAAATTTTCTAGGTAAACATTTCAACTAGTATGTGCTTTTACATATCGATATTTGATTAGGCTTTCCGGCGAAGCAACATCAACAGATATATTAAGGTATTATATATTACAGTTTCCCAAGAATGAAAATATGAAACAAGAATGGATAAGACGAGTCGGAGCCTGACTGAACTGGAAGCCACAAGGATCTGTTCTAAGCACTTCTGTCCCGACAATTATTTGCAAAATGAATTTCTTTAAAAAGGAGATTAAATTGATGCTGTGCCTTCATTAAATTGTCCGAAGCTGAACCTTGTAATTATCTGCCTATTATATAATCAACACAAAACGAAACCTTCCAATGTATAATAATTTCAGAGTTCAGATCGAGGATACATTCACAGTGCAGCATCTGTGTACAATGGTAAGGAAATAGTGCAAAAGTATGTACAATTGCATAATTATTATTAATTATTTTATTATTTTTTCGAAATCCTTAATTCACGGCCAAATAGTGGCCGGTCCTTTGGAAGCATGTGGGGCCGAAGCCAACAGCACAGAGGTTTTTCGAATGTTTAATCTTTGTAAGTGTTACACTTTTATTAATTAGACCTTCAAGCTGAGCAGCGCTCCCGCTATCCTGCAAATTATGTAAACCTATTGCTTGCGCTTCGCTCGCGTTAAGGAGTATATTTTATCGCCTGTTTTATCCTTAGGATGAATTCTCACATCTCTAAAGGAGATTCTACATCCATAGTAGCTTTACCTTAAATCCTGTCTTAGCGAATGCCTGCGTTTTTACCTGCATGTTAAATTTCAGTCCGACCGTCTGTGGTTGTCATTGATAGATCACTATGTCATCAGTCATTTAGTCACCTTTGAGTATATATATAAGGAGATAGGTAATGGCTTCAAGCGTCTGTCATTGGTGAGCAGGTATAAAAAGCCGGCCATGAATGCGTCGCAATCTTGAGTTCAACTCAAGAGTGAGTTATTCATAACTTTGTAAAATTAAACGCGTTTGCTGTATTGAAATCTCACTAAATGTTTTTTATTCAACTATCCTATCTATCTAATCCACCATCTTTTTAACCATGATGGTGCCCAGTTTAAATTTTCACGGATTTAAACACCTGTTACTATATTCAAAACTAAAATACCGAATAGATGGACGTACAGGATGTGTTTTAGTAATATATACGAACACTAACAATGAAGTTATCTGTAAATCAATAAAATATATTATTACAATATATTTATTTCTGACATAATATTTACCCCGTGAGAATCGAACCCGTCTAGCGTGCACATTAACAATATTTCCAGATACCATTATCACTACATAGTATATACATAGTCGCTTTTCAGTTCCTATATTAATCTTTAAAACTACGCAACGGATTTAGATGCAGTTTAGGGTTCCGTAGCCAAATGGCAAAAAAACGAAACCCTCATAGATTGATGTCCTCATAGATGTATGTCTGTCGATCCGTCCGTATTCACACCATTTTTCTCCGAAACTATCAGCACTACACTATTCAATTCTGTAAGTATCTGTGAACTGCTATAAGGTTTTGACAAAAACTTGAAAAAAATATATACATTTTGGGCTCCATACATTGAACGGAACATCAATTTTTTTCATCGTTCCCAATCGTGGGGTATTAATGACAAAGTCTTGAGCAATGCGTCCTACCCGTACTAATATACGCAGCTGAAAAATGGACACTGACTGCGGGATTGTTCACAAGTTCAAAGTCACTCAACTCGCAATGGAGCGAGCTATACTCGGGTCTCTCTTAGGGATGAGATTAGAAATGATTAATCCGTAAGAGAACTAAAGTTACCGACATAGCCCGCCGGATCAGCATGTTGAAGTGCTCCTAGCTTCCCTCACGAAGTTTTACGGCTAAGTTAGAAAGTTGGTCTAAGGAAACATATTCTTGCAAAACCTCGAGAAGACCATCAAAGTTTACATAATAGTAATCCCCGTGAGAATTCAACCACGACCTCCATGTCGAAAGCCAAATATTAGTACCTTCGCTAGAGCTCATTGTCATTATTTTCAGATACCATAACTATCGATAAAATATAATAATTCATTCCTTCACTAGCAAATTCATCAATCAAATCAAGTTGTGACAACATACCAGATAATGAAACGACTCGTAACACATGTCTCTTCTCACCCACTATTAAATACGTTAAGGAAAAAGGAATGAAGATATCAGTGCAGTTGTTATTTAGTCATCCTTCCACTTATTTATGGTTCCTAGGGAAAAGTATTTAAAGGCTACAACAAGGACTTTGAGTAATATTAGAATACAATCAGTATTTTTTTAATTAACCCTTTGCCTATACGAGTAACATCCGGAATCTCCAGTACCTTTGTTTTCTATTGCGTTTTCATTCGTCACACAGCGATAAAGAAATTTTCCAAATATAAAGAAGATTTTAAAATACCGTGTTATGTGAACTGCGTAGATTACTCAATATCTTCTGTCATCAATTCATATTTTAACCATTGGTCATCAGCCAAAATCGCCAAATCGGGTGTCAATTTCAAAGAAAAAGTATAATAATAATATCTACTGTCATTCAGCCATTTAGCGTGAAGCCTGTATTATGGGTACTAAACAACGATTAACATTTTGTTTGTAAATACATACATATTATACATAGAATACACCCAGACCACTACAAACAAACATGTTCATGCACATAAATGTTTGTACTGCCCGGGATCGAACCCGGAACCCATGTTGTTGCAGCCGACGTCTCAACCTCAACACCACCGGTCGTATGATCAATACCCACGCAGACAACAAGACCCGGTCACCCTCAAGATTAGTACGTCCCGGCCCTGTCAGTAGCATTGACGGAGACCTGAGTGTAGAATTCGTGGCGCGTTCTCACGCGCTACCCGTCTTGTTGTCTCACTTCTGACACGATTTATACTTGCAGGATAGGGTTGCCCGTTTATTATTTTCATGTATATTTTTCAATTGCCTCCGTGTTATAAAGTGGTAGACTCGCTACTGAGCCATCTATAATAGGTAGGCAATGATATTCTGTATATATAAAGGTAAAAACGCCATCCGTGCCTCAAAAAGTACAGTTTGTACTCTTTTGTTTAGGTAAATGGGTTCGAAATTCGAAATATGTGTATGTGTGCTATCGCTGCATTCGGAACACTTTTTTCGATTGTTTTGTGAGCATATCACGAATCCATACTTTTTACATCATTGTAGTAGGTACCACCGCAGTGAACCGCAGGCAACAGGCCAAACCACTGAAAACTTTTTTTCAAGAATCACAATTCATTTTTGTGCCTTAGTATTTTTAAAGTTTTTTAATTGAATTTTTGTACATTTATTATTAAGATTAGTTTGTATAAATGGATTTTGTTTTTGGCTTCGATGCCAGATATCGTCCCGTGAAATATCAGTGTTGTCAGTTGTGCATTTCAGGATGAGGGCATTGTAGCTGTAAATTACCGGGTATAAGAGACCTGAAATCTGTAGTTGTCGGAGTGACGGACGCAATGCAGCATTGATGGAGAATAATAACTGTCTATCAGTCGTTGGTTTCCAACAATGTCACTCAACATGGTCAGGAGTATCACTTCACCAGGTGAGCGATTTGTGCACAAGAATTTAATTAAATAAATATCAAGAGTTTAAATGTGAAAGAACATTTAATAGTTTCTAATGAAACTCTTCTTTATGATATAAAAAATGTTTTAATTTTTTATGACAACCCACACAGTGAACATGTCAGCGTGTGACAGTGACAATTCATTCATACTACCTGCGCGCGCGCCTAATCCAAGTGACACACGAGACGGCCAAAGACCAAATAGCATGCCAATGGAGAATTAAATAACTTAAATACCTAATACAGTGAACTTAATGAAAAGAAATGTACTACAATCTAATTACATTTACGATGTGACGTGAACCTTAGGCCATGCAGACAAAGTCATGTATTATCAACATCAAGGTCAAAGGTACGATTTACACTAAACCGGACTCACTTGTAAAGGTACATAGCATTAAATGCCAAGTGGAAAAGTCTCCACTTTGCACTATTACACTTGCGCGAATACAAGAAGACGCGCCATGCATAAAGCAAGTCGATTGGTCAATAGCACCCTCCACGTTTAATTGGTTCCTGTGCAGGTACATCGGTTAGCCTTATTAATTGTACTCTTGTTTCCTACTCAGTGGCGTGCGCTCCATATATGCAAATGAGCAGTGATACCCTGTGCGTCCAAACAACCCCGAAAATCGCCAACACATTAAATGATTCCCACTTATTCGCTCATTTTGCTCTACAGATTTGAAACTATAGGCGATCTGCTGTCATCTACAGCAATCAATTTGACAAAAATATAAATTAATTATTGTTTTTGCGATTAGTGACTCACTTTGCATACCCTACTCATACCTCTGTGCATGCCACTGTGCCCACTAGTGTATGGAATTAGGAGCTTCTGTGAATTGGTGATCTTAGGCGTCGCGTAGCGCGGCAATTCGGAACATTTATTGGTTGGTATTGATCTGAGTGGATTTAAAGCGATCCATGTAGCGTCGACGTACGACCGGTCGCTCTCTCACGGTGCTCAGTGTTGTTGACGCGTCAGCTTCTGGTTCTTAAAGATCTTTTATTGGTCATTAAGAAGTTTATTAACCTGTAAGCACCAATTAAGAAGCAATGTTCTCCTAAACCGTGCCTTGACATTTCAGTACAATATCAACCATCTGAGAAGAATTCGGAAAAAATCTCGTGTACTTTATTAATTGTATTTATTGGGGATACAATACCACCTGTGATCGACTAAATAGGTAGCCGAAACTACAGTACATTACTATATTATACTACTTGTTATAGTAGAACTCTCTTCAAGCTATTGCAGTCAACTACTGGAAATAGGTCTCCCCAATTTTGCGCCAGATATCCCGGTCCTCCGCTTCCCTCGTCTAGTCTCCACCAGCACCTATCACCTTTCTGGTCTAGGAGAATAATTAAAATTTAATTTAATCAAAGGTACATCTTTTGTCTTTTACAAAGTTAGGGTAGAAGAGGAATTAAAAATTGAAGAGCCTGAATGGCATGAAAGGGCTGGCTCGACCGGAGTGATTCCGGGACTTCACAGAAAACTGGTGTGTAGGTACTTAGTAAGGTTATCTGAGGTCCTAACCTCCCTTCCCCTGTTAAGGATTTCTTTTCCCTTTATAAAGGTCAGCAACGCACTCGTTGCTCCTTCGGAGTTTCGTGTACTTAGAGATATACCCTATTTTAAGTGATGCCATCAAATTATATTAATTTTTGTCTTGCTATACGATTGTGTTCATATGTATCAATAAATATGTTCTTTCTTTTAGGTTTTAATACATTGGGTTTGAGTTCCTACAAATTATAAGATATACAAAAAATAGCTTATCATAACTTATACTGTGTACAGGAGTATAGTCTACTAAAGCAAAGGAGCACAAATCTTAATTAACAAAATTATCTTCAGACTAAACTTAACTGATTCAAAGTCAACAACAAAAGTCATATCCCGAGCTTTGTTTCCTTGAAGTTATAAAAAACAAAAGTGCATACATGTCAATCAGAACTGACAGATGAGCTTGCAAGCCGTACCTGACGATGTCAGTGCGTGTGGTCTTGCAAAAAGTACACTTATTCATTTTAATACCTAGTTCTTCATGATTTTATGTTGGTGAATCGCTCTAGCAATTTGGATTTTGCATGTGATAGCTATTTTAAACGTATTGGCTTTTGTATTATTTTTATCTTACGGTTATGCATTTTTTGTTAATAGGTTCTCGCTTAGCAGTGTTTTGTCTTATCAGTGCTTGGCATCCATAGTATAAAATGCAAAAGGTTTGCAAACCTATGATTATGAGCTGCAATGACATCAAAGGTTTCGGGTTCGATCCCTGTACAGTACAAACATTTGTGTGCATTAATAAGAGCACATTGTTTAGATTTGATGTTTTTGTGTCCAATTTGTAATATACAAAAACAAAATTATAAATCCGTTGTTAAGTTACTTAGTTTGGGTTTGATACACGTTGTGTGAGTCACTACATACTTTGATTGGAATGATGCATACCAATTACAATTAAATTTCAGAATTCATGACATAACTAGTTTCTTTAAGGACAAGTAACGATTTCTGGTACACTTAAGTTCCTACATCTTTCTGGAGATAAGTCAACCTCACCGGCCCGTGTTCTCTCCGTCTAATAGCGACTGAGGCTTTAGTCGATTCGCAATGGATCATCAAAGCTGGTAATAGTTTGAAGCATTAAGAGTAAATCGCAGCATTTTTTTTATGGTTTTAAACGAGACAATCAGTGTGCTCGCCTGGTAGTAAATGATACGCCTAACCATGACTGGAGTGTTGAAGGAAAATAGTAACAATAGGTATTCATTATTTTTCCGTCAACGCTGCTCTACGCCCGTCACCCGAAACGATAGGTGTAAGGTCCGGTAATTTTACTAGCAACGGTGCCCTCATCCCGAAACACAGAAGTGCAAAACACTCCTATTTTACGGGACGATGTCTGGTACTGCAGTGGTACCTACCTAGGCAACTCAGTACCGACTCTACTACCTAGTAAATTATATATAAAATATGTTTTTTTTATTTCTAATGGAAGGTTGTTATAAATAAATAATTCTTTGACATGTCAAATGATGCACCATTTTAAGCTTTCCCAAGCTTATTGTTGACTTAAGAGAACAATCGCCAACGTCAATGGTGTGAAAAGCCCATGCAGTTCATATCAGATAGTCTTATCAACCACATCATTAGCTTTTTCACAATCGTCCTTAAAGCCGAGTATTAAGTTTAAAATTGCTATGGCAAACTCATGAATAGATCTGACTCGCCCATACCATCATCGCTGGATCGATCTCGGTAGCCGAACATTGTATTCAAATTGACGAATTTAAATACAAAAACGCGATTATGTGACAACGGAACCCGAAGCCGATATGACGCGTCCGCACAAGATTGGCATCTTTTGTACGCACTATACTTTTGAAACTGAACAGTTTGTAGTAATCTCTCAATAAACTTGAATCAGTTTTATAGTTGTATAGGTTTTACGTGGTCAATCGTCAACCAGTAACGACCCACGGCTGGGCACAGGCCTTCACACAGTATCGCTATTGAGCCATAACTTGTCTTTCTAGCCTAATGCGCATTGGTGGTTGTGTTGCCCTCAATCCATAGTACCATCGTCGCTATACCAAAAGCTTAACGGGCCCTTGGAAGCAAAAATGGATCCGAGGGGTATTGCCCGGTACCCATCCGATGACCAACCCTACAATAGTAGCTTAAATTGCTGATCATCGATAGAACATGATAGCTAAGTTGCTATAGTGCGCTGATTAATACAATTGTAATTTCCTAATTATAGTACTTTCTAACCATATAACCGTTTTTTTTTATAATCTATTTTTTCATTAATTATTATTTTTATAGTCCTGTTGTGTCTATTTGTTTCTCTTGTGTTCATATTATGTTATTTGCAATGCCAATTTATGTCTTCTTTCTGTTTTCTTCAAAGTCAAGTATTGTATTGATGCAGATTTAAAAACGCATCAGATTTTAGGATTGCGAGTATTATACTCGTTATATAAGTAAGCGTACTGGAACGAAGCGTTTCCTGCGCCCAGCGCCAAGTACTGAATCACTGTTTTCCGGGTATAACTTATAATGACTTGATGAATAAAATTGTTAACTATAAATTTGAAAATAACACCACACTAATTATTTTGGTTGGTGACAGGGGTGATGTAAACAAAGGCGAAATGATAAAATATTGTAATAGTTTGTGTTTATTAAATATTAATAAGATTATTTTGTTTACATTACCTTACAGTGGTAAATTGCCACAGCAGGAAAATGATATTAGGTATAAAATAAATATGACATTAGACACAATATCTTTTACAAATGACAGTAAAATACATTTAATTGACATTAATAAATTAATTAATTCAAATTCAATTTATATAATTATTCTAAGACTAAAGATAAATATTATCTGGGTAATTATTTTAAAAGACAAATAGCACTTTCGCTATCATTTTATTTTAATAACATAGCCAGTAATTTGGCTAGCTTACTGCTTCTATTGAGCAGGATAATTATCAAAAAAAGACCTTGGAATATGTTCCAAATCATTTAAATTATGTGTCAAGACAATAGAGAACTACTCTTGCATACCTTTTAGTGTCTCTTCGACAACAGAGAAGCAAAAAAGCAATTATTTAAATTTAGTACATCAAAACATACAAGGCTTCTCTGGCAAAGAATTAGAGGTAGGTTTGTTTCTGGAACACATGAATGTGCATATTTTGTGTATAACTGAACATTGGTTAAGAAATGATAATTGTTTAATAAATATTAATAACTATGAAGTTGGTAGCTTGTTCATGAGAGGATCAGCAATTAGGGGTGGATCACTTATATTATTACATAATAGTTTAAAATATAAAGAAAGGAAAGATATTGTCCAGTACTCCATTGAACAAACTATTGAACTTTCCTGTATAGAACTTGAGAAATTTATAATTGTATGTGTATATAGACCACCATCATCTGATTATATTTTATTTGAATCTACTATGGAAGAAGTGCTCAGTAAATTTAGTAAGTTTAAAAAAAGGTCATCATATGTGGTGACTTCAACATAAATATTTTAGATCAATCACTATCCTCTTCGAGGTTTCTCAATCTTTTTAAGTCATATAATTTATTTAATCAATTTAATGAGCCAACTAGGATCACCTCTACTACGGCTACTTGTCTTGATAATATTTTTTGTGAAAATATAACTATTAAAAAATCAATAATTAATTGTTTACAATCAGATCACAGTGGTCAATTAGCACAGTTTGAACACCGTCATGACTTACAGCAAGTAATTAATATCCGTTATAGGCCAATTACTAATAACCGCATAAGTCAATTTAAAAATAATGTTGATAATTCACTAAATCAATTTATGAAAATCTTTTTTATACTATTAAGAAAAAATTTGATAAAGTATTTCCTTTAAAAAATAAAAAAATATGTAATAATAATATCAGATTCAATGATTGGGCCACACCTGGCATTTTTAAAAGTAGGACTAGGTTATATGAGCTCTACGACTTGAAAGTATATACTACAGACCCTGAATTTATAATTTTTGTCAGAAACTATTCAAAAATATTTAGGAAAGTTTGTCATATGGCTAAGTCGTTATTTTTGCGCGATAAAATCAAAGGGTCAAATAACAAAATTAAGGCAACGTGGAATGTCATTAATAAAGAAGCTGGTAGGAGTAAGCCTCGTGATCATAACTTTACACTCAAAATTGACAACGCTATTGTTAATAAAGAATCTGATGTAGTAAATGCGTTTGAAACGTTTTTTACCAATACTCCAACCGAAATTACTAAATCTTTAAACTCTAGTTCTTCTGCTGCTAAGGCTCTCCTTACATCTAGTATTCCAGAACGTGTTCAGTCATTTAAGTTTAGTCATATTAATTCTAACACAATTGTCAAGACTTTTAAGGAGTTAAATATGAAAAACACTGAAGATCTATGGGGAATATCAACAAATATAATTAAATCTATCATTGAAAGTCTATACTTCACCCCAATTGGGTGATAGCACCCCAATTGGCATTCATATTCAATAAAAGTATAGATGAAGCATATTTCCAAATTTAATGAAGTTTAGTAAATTAATTCCATTATATAAATCTGGGGCCAAAAGTGATCCATCCAATTATAGACCAATTTCCATTCTACCGTCGCTCAGTAAAATTTTTGAAAAAATAATATTTAATCAATTATTAAATTATCTTAATGCAAATCAAATATTGCAAAAAACAGTTCGGTTTTACCAAAAATAGGAATACTACGGATGCAGGAATTGCCCTCATTAAGCACGTATATGACGCCTGGGAGAGTAAGCAAGATGCGATTGGGATTTTTTGTGATCTGTCAAAAGCATTTGACTGCGTCGATCATGAGACCTTACTTATCAAGTTAAGACATTACGGTGTATCAGATTGTTCAGTAAAATACTTAAGATCTTATTTGACGGGCAGAACTCAAAAGGTTGTTGTAAACGGTTCTAGCTCTTCTGGTGGCCCACTACGCATGGGCGTGCCTCAGGGTTCTATATTGGGTCCTTTACTGTTTCTTTTATACATAAATGACCTTCCTTCCCATTGTCATAAACTTTCTGACATAGTACTATTTGCAGATGATACATCATTGCTTTTTAACGTTAATAGAAAAAAAGAAACATTTGACGATGTAAATGGTGCTATCTCACAAGTAATGCATTGGTTTACAGTTAATAATTTATTGCTTAACACTAAAAAAACTAATTGTATAAAATTCTCATTACCTAATGTGAGGCAGGTCATCACCAGTATTAATTTGAATGACGAATGCTTAAAAATTGTTGATAGTACAGTATTTCTAGGAATTACTATAGATTCAAAACTCCAGTGGGGACCTCATATTGAAGCTTTGGCAGGTAGACTTAGCTCAGCAGCGTATGCAGTTAGGAAAATAAGGCTCTTAACCGATATTGATACAGCAAGATTGGTTTATTTTAGTTATTTTCATAGTATAATGTCATATGGTCTTCTGTTGTGGGGCTCAGCTGCTGATATTAACACTATATTTGTACTTCAAAAAAGAGCCATCCGAGCCATTTATAACCTTAGACCACGTGATTCACTTCGGGAAGTATTTAAAAAATCGATATTTTAACAGTAGCGTCTCAATACATTTACCATAATCTAGTTTATGTCCACAAAAATCTTCATTTGTTTGAAAAAAATTGTGACGTACATAACTTTAATACTAGGAACAAAAACAAACTTGCTGTCCCAAATCTTAGACTAAGTAAAGTAGGAAAATCATTTGTTGGAAGAGGCATAACATTCTTTAATAAAATACCACAAAATCTTGCCGAATTGCCTTTTCACCAGTTTAAATTAAAGATTAAAAAAACCCTCATGAAAAAAGGTTACTATACAATAGAAGAATATTTATCGGATAAAGATGTGTGGTCTTGCACTTAGTGTTCCAGTTACAAAATCTTTGTAATAAATTATTGTAAATCTATGTGTAGGTAAATGACAAAACTGTAACCACTGATATAAAAGATTAAAAGAGTAACTCGAGTTTCTTGCCGGCTCTTCTCGAAGATCCTACTTATTCCGAACCGGTGGTAGAGTCACAAAAAATATGATAATAATAACAATTGACGATTCAAAAGTATCTGTAACAGATTTATTTGAATAAAGATTTTTTTCTTTCTTTCTTCTTTATGCATTGAAGGTTTTTTCCTCCCGTGTGCATCCAAGCTCTTCGGTTATGATCGTTGCACTAATTTCGGATGATGTCCCATTGTGACGCTTCCGGATGTTGCATTCAAGGTTTACGAAATCATATTAAAAAAAACATGTGAAGTGCGACTAAGATGGAAGTTATTGTCTATTGAACAACTATCTACTGCAGGTATAGTGTACACTAATCGACAGGGCCTTTCCCAGTTGTTTTAATTATTTGTTAGTTTCGGACTGGAACTGGAAGTCGCCAAAGCCTTATTCGCTATGCGGCACTGTGGTGAGATTAGCTTGGGTCCCAAAAGATGTCTGTCACATGCACATCAACTGCGCGCTAAAATACACTACGCTTATAAAAAAAAATATTCTTATTTGAATATGTATAATAAGATTATTTTAAATCTTACTGTTTTATACAATCTCATATCTATTCCAAAAGACCGCGTAAAAAATATAAAGCTAAGATCATTATCAAAACAAACAACTAATTATAACCACTGAACAACACGATGTCATTCACCCCGACCAAAAAAAATGGGGCAAAAACTATAGAAACGCACTTAAAACGACCGCACACGTAAGGGTGGTGTCTCGAAACGCAAAAAAAAATGATTTGAATACAGTAGCCCAGGTGCCGGCTGACATTTTACTTTTTTCATAATTCTTTTTTGAAATTCGAGGTGTCACAGATCTTTATCGGACGGACGGATTTAACGATCTCGTAGGCGCGTTGGTGTCACGTTATTTTTTGTTTTTTTTATCCTTTGCCCCGAGTCGGGCCCGTCACGTCGAATTACCTAAATCCTTTTAGTCTGGGAACTGATCCTCGTGGATCTTGAAACGTGGCATCTTTAAGAGTATAGCAACTATTTCGTGTTTATAAGAATTAAGGTATATACGTAAAGCTTATTGTAAGTATATGTACAACAGAAATAGGTACCTACCTATGAAGACGTTTTATAATCTTTACGGGAGACCATTTAAAGGACATTTAATGCAGTCCGTTTTTCTCATCCAGCCTCCACCAACGACACTACTCTTAGAAGTCGTCTCATTTGAATAAATGGATTTTGTCTTTGACTTTGAATATTTGTAATGTCGATGATAGTACCAGAAACCCTTGGTTTAGTAGCCGACGTCTCGACCATTAAACCACATGAGGCATCGAATACACTCGTATGTTGGTATGTTTGTCCGCGATTAACTCGCGTTTGGTTAAGCAATTTAGATGCGGTTTCCAGAAAAGTATTTGTTACATCAGGATTAGGTAGGATAGAAGAAGGATTAGTGTTTTAACCGACTCAATTTGACTCTTAATGTAATTATACTGTAATAATTATATGTGCTTCTTTAGCTGAAATTATTTCGTTGCTTTTAACTGTCACTAATAAGTTCACTTGTGTATCCGGGTATAGTAACCGGCTACCCTCAGTTGGACTTGTCTGCTAACTTATATCAAAAAATCTAAATCATCCCCGCGATGACACAATTTGTCACGAAGGGTCCGCGAGCGTCCATTGTCAGCCGACACTTGTAGGGTTCCAATTTAAATGTTTAATTGCTTGTTTACATCCACAAATGTTCAATTCAACCGTTGGAGCGTGATAAATCATGGCCCTAGTTATTGATTTTGACTGAATGTAATCCATCATACCGCAACTTGTTGCGCGATTGACTTAAAAGTGGGTCCTGTTTAGGAAAGAAATTGGCGTTGAATATTTTTTTAGTTGAAAGGACAACTTGCAGAATAATAAATATTAAAAGCCTCATTTACGTACCGTCTAAGATAACGTTAATACCCTTCTTTTTTAATATATTATTACTACTACATTACAAGATATTTATATTTCATTATTTGTTAAGTTAAAAGGAAAACTTGCTAGAATTAGTATATTAAAATGCTCATTACGGCGTTGGTGGCTCAATGGTGTGGACTGTCGCCCTCCTTCCCTAAGGGCTGAG
Source organism: Leucinodes orbonalis (assembly GCA_019425675.1). Lineage (NCBI taxonomy): Eukaryota > Metazoa > Arthropoda > Insecta > Lepidoptera > Crambidae > Leucinodes > Leucinodes orbonalis. The sequence goes on from PQWD01009233.1 coordinate 176,918, forward strand.
GTTCAAATCCTGCCACGTACCAATGTGTTTTCGAATTTTCGGAATACATATGTTACGCTATGCGTAAATTCTTAACTATGGGGTTGATAAAATAAATAAAAAATATGATGTACATTACCATAAAATCTAACAACGAAATTAAGTTTGAATGATTTCTGGTGTGTAGTTATTTTTAAACGTCATAAACGGTGAACCACTATTTTCCATATTAAAGCTGAAGTAAGTGCCTAAATATAACAGTAAATAAAAATTACTTTTTTTATGTTACTTGCTGCTGCGGAACCTTCCACGGGCGATTCCGACTCGCCCTTGGCCAATTTGTAATAGATAGAATGATTGAAGAGAAAGGTTTATATGTATAAGAACACCCATTAAATAAAGAAGAAATACTGTAATTTTTGAGGTGTGCGGCGGTAGCATGCCTATTATCAGCATTGCACCTGTGCGAAGCCGGGCGGGTCGCTAGTGTACTTATAAAAAGAAACAAACAAACTCTTCAGCTTTGTTTAAGATTATGGTATGGCGTCACCTGGGTCTCGTCAGAATATCAGCGCTACCGTGATAATACTTATTTGTCACGGCAGCCTATGCTGAGACCGGGCCCATTTGACCACATGTGTTTTTTTTTTAATGTTCAATACCTTTTTTCCTGCCTTTGTGTCATATTTTAATTGTAATATAGATGTAAATGTGTAACTGTGTGGTCAATAAATGTTTTTCTTTCTTTCTTTCTTTGTTACATTAAGTATAAATTGATTCGGCCAATATTCATTACGTGTGTTTAAATCGACCATTCGGACGGAATATTAATGATGCTTCACATAAAATATTTTTCTTCTTCATTTTCCGACAGACTTTGACACCCTAACAAATGGCCGCAGATAAAACTGTAACAAGAAATTTATAACATAAATGAGCGTAATTCGATGGGGGCCTAAACGACCCCGACCCTAAATCGCGGGCGCGCATCTGCGACGTCATCAAACACGCGTTTATAAAGTCACCAGTGTTTATGGTGAAGTGTTTGTAGAGCGAGCCATGCAACTGGTGCGCGAAGCAGTAAATAAAAAAAAACTACAAAAGTAGTTACATGTTTTGAACATTATTCTATTCATCCGACTGGATATAAAGTTGCCTTTATGTAATAAGGCCTAACTACCCCTTATTACTCGTACATAAGCGACTTATCTATGAGTGAAAGTCCAGTCGCAATCGGTTGAGCCGTTCCAGAGGTTAATCGAAAATATCAAATGAACAAACAGAAATTGAAAAATATATAAATGCATGTAATAATATGTCGTTATTTTTAATTTACAAAAGACACAGTTTTTTTGTATAAATTTAAATATCAACCATAGCTATGAATGATGTAAAAGACCATATTATTTGAACAAAGGTTCACCTTTGGATGTACTTTTCAGTGAGTAATAAAATTAATTCTTAAGAAACAGGTATGTACAAACGTTTGATAATATATATGACAATTCCTTGAACTTTTAGTAAGCTAATATACATTGAAAAATTAACCATCAGTTTTTATCTTCAATGCGAGGGCTCAACCCTTCATTGTCCGGGCTCAAAGGACCGGCCCGTCAAAATTGTTGGTGTTAAAAAGACACCCCCGTCGCAACAATGTATGGCTTCTTAACCCTAAGCTAACACACAATTTGGATCGCGGATTGTATTCGTAATGGTTTTTTGTTGTCAATTGTATTGTGGCCTTTTTGTGCGTTCGGTATCAAATTTGTCACACGTTGATCTTGTTTCAACAGATTAAACTTGTCATACACATTTAAAAGAGTCTTTCTTTCTTTCTTTCTTTCACACAGTAGAGCAGTTGCCGTTCTTCACAGGTAAACAAAATTATATTAAGTTACATTTGAACCGTGTCATGTGATTTAATTAAATCAATTTTCACAGTTAAAAATACCGTGTATTTTATACCTTTGCCCGATCCTGTAGTAGTCGAATATCTGTATTTGGTTCCTTTGAGTAGCTCTTCTAAAGTCATATTGGGTAATTTATTTTTACATTTTCTATTTTCCCCACAATGAAGTAACTAAAAAAAACATGTTTTCTAGCTTGTATTAGTAGCCTCTCTTGTGATAAGCTGAAATAAAGAAAACAGCTTTATGGGATAATAACAAAACTTATCGGATGCCTTAAAATACATATGCGCCCGGAAATGGGACTCATTGACGGACAATAGCGTAGTTGTCAGATTAATAGATTATCTACAAAAAACTGCTAATTTTCCCTTTTACATCTCGATCAGCCAATAACGTTCCACTGTATAGCTATAGTTATTTCCGTGTTTATTGTTTTTATTATGTATTACGCTAATTTATGATTTCAATATAAATAAAAATCAATTTTTTATTACAATATAAAATAAATAAATATTTCATCACAACAATTTCGACATATCCACATCAATAAATTATCTTCCAAAAAAATCTAACCCCACATTATCCGCGCTCAGTTGGGTAAAACAAGATAAATCACAATGAATCCTCTCAAAACAATCCATCTGACAGTCTGTTGAAATTAATCGCGTACTGGCCACAAACGCCTGGGCATCGCCATAAGGCGCGCGCCCCAACTGCGGAGTCTTCCATCTGATCACACCCGGGAGGGTTTACAACAACTGTTGCGATATCGATACGTTTTGTGTTTGCCTATCAAACAGTCGGTACTGACTGTGTACACTTGTGGCTGTGCACATTTGCACTCCTTTGCATCTATAAAAAATGGCGGCAAACATTTAAAAAAGTTCGAAACAGTAACAGATTATTTTTGTTTTATTTTGGCGCGCACATTTTGTAAATTTAATTAAGTGGGTTAATGTCGTTTTTACTCTTAACAGTAATGATATAAAAATCGGTCTAGTACTTAATAATCTTGTGCTAATTAGTCGGGAGTGCTGCAGTTCTCGAAATACCACAATTTTATCCCAGCATTCCGGCGTATACTTTGTTGTCGCGAAAAAAATCCATTGAAGACATTGGAGCTTTTTCCCCCCAATCAAACACAATATCCAGTTATTCGATTTAGTTTTAGGATAACCGCTTATGAACGTATACCAAAGGGAACTATCATTTGTTCTTTTCCCTATACTATTGATTTCTGTATCATTAATAATAGCAGGTGCGCATAAATTTCTATATTCGTCCACAATTCGTTACATTTTAGCAGTTCTGGCAATGGCGGTCGATCACACCCCAGAGAGCAGTTAACAGTGCGAACGCGTTGCACAACTGTTATCCTAAATGCAATATTTATACATGCTGTTATAGCGGATTATATTAATCATTTATTGGTCAAACGGGACAATACCATTAATCTGAGATCATGAGGTACCTATTCAATTATTTTTATTAGAAACTAGCCAAGCGATGTTACCCACAGTATAAGTTATTATCTTGCAGTAAACGTGTTTACCTCAGGTGTCAGCTAACTTCATACCAAATTTCAGTAAAATCGATTCCTTAAGTCACGTCAAACGCGCAGATGCGCGGAACAACATAACTTTATTCTTCTAAATAAAAAGGTATTTTAAAAAAATGGTAGTACCAGTAAAGTTTTAAATTATTAATTAGCTACCCGCCAAAAAAAATATCGGAACAAACAGACGCAAAGATAGCAAAAAAAAATGAAAATGTTATTTTGGTGTACGTACTGTATATATATTCATTTATATGAGCATGAATAAAAAAAACAGTAGTGTTAATCTCGATTGATTTATCAATCAGAAACCCAGATCTATCACTAAAGGGTAGTGCGTTAGAAATAAACAGTACAAACTGACAGTAATATGTACCATGCGGATAAGTAAAATTGACCGAAATAGTTACTCTATGCCTCAGACATACACATACAGAGCGTCGGTGGCTCAGTGGTGTGGACTGTCGCGTTCCTACCGGGAGGGCTGAGGTTCAAATCCTGACACGTACCAATGTGTTTTCGAATTTTCGAAAATAGGTGTACGTTTTCCAACGCTCTTACGGTGAAGGAAAACATCGTGAGGAAACCTTCATGCACGCCTGCGAAGAGATTCGAAGGTTGTGTGTGAAGTCGTCCAATCCGCACTGGGCCCGTGTGGACGACTAAGGCCTAATCACCCTATACGGGTAGGCTCGTGCCCCTCGGTGGGGACGTTTAATGAGATGATGATGATGAGTTACTCTATGCCGCCCCAGGTCACGTACATAATGTTATTAGGTCAAGTCAATGTACTAGTACTTCATCTACACAAACGGTATCACTGTGGTATGTTAACATCAAATAACGTAAGTATTATATATTGAGTAATAAACGACGCTCGCGTAAAAAGTTGTTTCCTTCACTAGCCACTGGGCGACAGGTGCGGCATACTGCACCATGTTCCCTATCTATGATACCTATGTAAAATATGAAACCCGGGTCTATATTTCAAAATGGTAGACAAAATACAAACAGTAGCAACATATCGCCACTTCCAATACAAAATCAACTTATTTCCTTATACAAAATTATACGACCCGAGGAACGAACTAGCAAGACCTGGTCGATCAATCAAACTCTTGGAGTGATTGACGCGTAGACAGTGGATGCAAATGAGGGTTTGAGACTTGTTTGAAAAATGTTATTAGTTTTCAGTGTCCACTACGATAATTAACTTCCTCTAAGATCGAGCTCGGGTTTGTAAGAGACTCGTTTAACCTTACGCCGCTGGGCGTTGAAGTCCAGTGTTTTATTACTAAGTAGGTAATTTTAAATACCTATTGTTTTGACTTATTAACTCTACAATGATATATACTTTTGCACTACTTCTTCATCTTATACTTAAAGAATAAATTTTAAATTTATAGTATGGGTATTATGCAATTTGTTATGTGAATGTTCAATTTTAAAATATCCTTAGTACTTGGCAACTTTTTAACCGGCAACACTTTTGTTACCATTAATTTTATTCAAAAACGTTACTTTGGAATGGAGGGGTAAAAATCTTAAAAAATAAACATTATACTTGAACTGCCTTGCTGTCTTATTGATTCGCACTTAGGGAGTGAAACGGCCTTCCTGCTTCTGGTCCAGTGACTTATAAGTCGTTCAAGAAAGATTAAAAAGCATTTTATGGGTAAACATATACCATCTAAGTCCTCGTCTGCTTACCATCAGGTGACTGATGTCAAACGAAGGCCCATTGAATTAAAAAAAATTACCTACTTATTTTTCTTATTGCATTACCACAGAATATTATAGTGTTTTGAAATATTATTGAGTGCGATCTAAAGTACCCCAAAGCGAGTACTCGACGGTTAAATATCAAATCAAAAATAAGAGCAAATGGACATTATAAACTTTTAATTGCTGTTTACATTGGTGTCGTAAGAGCTTTGACTTTCCAATATACGGATTTTCTCACAGGTACGTGCTGTATCTTCACATCACATACCTAACTTACAAGTACTTCGAAATTGTAACCCAGCCTATAACTGCCCACTGCAGGGCACAAGTCTTACCGTGTAGCATAGCTCCATAGCACAATCTCCCCATGGAGATTATGCCGTAACCCCCACGCAGGTCCAAGGCATCAAACAATACACTTGCCAATACGCGGTCTCCACTCCAGAACTCGTCTGCTCCAGCTGCCATCGGTTCTACGACATACATGATCCGACCTATGGCCACTTCGACGTTCTACGTCAAAATCTTTAGCTGGCTACGTCGGTAACTTTAGTTCTCTTTCGTATAAAATCGTTTCTGATTTTATCCCTATACGAGAGACCAATTTTTAATTGCTCGCTCCATTGCCCGTTGAGTGACTTGGAACTTGTGAACGATTCCCGCAGTCAGTGTTCATGTCTTAGCTATTTTCATTTATCCTACCTATATAGCTTATTTCTATAAGTTATATCATGTAATCTACAGCTGCCAAGCTGTTACACCTATTGTTGACTTTTGACCAGACCCCGTTCGCAGTCTCGCTGGTTGCTTAAGATTAACTTTTAAAAGATATAGGTTGGACTTTTTCTTTGTATAATATTTATTAATATATAGATCATGTCTAACTCACTCTGTGTACCTATATTATAAACATAGGCTGTAGAAAAATGTAAAAAATCTAAGAAAAAAATTAAATAACATGATTATTCTCGATTATTTGATTATTTTAGCTCAATATGTATCAAGATTAGAAAGCTAACTATAAAACCTAATGTCTGATTACATTGACTTTGAATATCGTCTAAGCGAACAGCAAAAGGATTATTCAAATTTAAGCGTCTCCTTCTCAATTTACAACATCGTAAAGTCCCCTTTGCATTCGACACGAGCATTAACGCTTATCTATGCACGCTGCAGACGTCCGCACCCTTCCACTGCTATCGCGATACTGCCAGATTTTGCAACAATAGCCGTCCCCCCATTGGCGTTATCATTGCACCAATCACAAGGGGGTATATCGGGTGCGAAATTTTAAATTTCGAATGCTGTTGTGGTTCCGACTATTGTTTGAAGGGTGTTCGTTACAAAACTGATTTGGTGATAGTGTGTTTGTTGTCATCTCAATAGCCATACTACACTTCTCTTTGTTGGTAACGATACAAGCAAAATCTACGGAAATGTAAAAAGTCAGACCATCAATTTTGGTGACGATATCGTTATACTGGCAGAGTCTTTGGAAAATGATATTGCAGAAATACTGAATACTTTGAATGAATATTTCCGACGAGTTGGGCTTGGCATGAATTTGGACACTACCAAATTAATGTTCAAGGCCCATAACGTGCTATAACTGGTAATAAAATCTATGGCATGAAGTTGTGCAGGAATTACTTGGATCGACCTTTACTGGCATAACCTAAAAATGGAAGCTTGTATGCTGATTTAATAGGGCAGGACAGCATATGGGAAGTTAACTACGTCAGATCATTGCGTCAATTATTTTGTCGTATGTAAAGACGGAGGACCGGGATATCTGGCGCAAAATGGGGGAGACCTATGTCCAGCAGTGGACTGCGATAGGGTGAAGAGAGAGAGAGAGAGATGCAAAGACTAAAGTCTGTGAACAATACATATTACTATATTATACTAATAATAATAATTATTATTTTTAAATTCTATTCTTTTCTTTTAGATTTCTTTGTAAATTTGTTTTCAGCCAATCTACCTGTTTCGGTCTAAAACTTAAGGCGTCTATAAGAAACACATTAAAAATCTTTTTAATGAGAATAATATGTTCATTTCTTTATGGAATATTTTTGAACTGACAATCCAGTTTGTGTGAAAAAAGTATACAAGAATTATATGTTTCATCTCTCTACAATTATTCAGACTCGTGTTGAGTGAGTGTGAATAAGAGCCATCTGTAGTCGCCAATTAAAAAGTAAAGCTGTAGAGACTATTTGCAGCTAAGAGCCGTAGTCAGAAAAAAAAAGATTGCCTCTAATACCAGTTTTTAATTACATGTTTAAGAATAAAGCAATTAAACATAACAGCAACACTCAACATTAATAGCTCCGATAAAATTCCCCCAAAACTACCAAATCGCATTTTTGTCTAAATTACATTACCCACATTTACAACTCATTACTCGTAATACCATAGGTAGCGTTACCAACCTAACTAAACTAAAGCAGGGGTGCCAACCCCAAGCCATTAATCTAGAACATTAAAACACCGCCATTACGCAAAGGAATTGCCCTAAAATGCCTCAAACATGTGTCCGAATCGACCTGTCATCGGGGTTGCAAACGAACAATGGATGGAAATTATATTTTTTTGTTGCCAGCAACAACGCGGCGACAGACGCGCGCTGCGGGGCGCCCCGCCACGCCTCCCCCTGTTGCGATTTGTTTTGTACACTATTCATTTATAGATGTTATAACGCAGAAGGTAACATGAGCATGTCACGTCTTTAACCTTTTAATCCAGATATTATAATCCATTTGTTTCCTACGAATAAAGTTGTCATTGGCGTACAAAGGGATGAAATTATTAATAAAAAAAGATCATACAGATTTGTGGAAAGAGCGTAAACATTAAATTTAAATATGAATCATAATTTATCATCTCCCAAATCTTAACGCACGCAGGTTAATTTTATACATTAGTGTGCAATATGTCTTTCTTTGCCTTTTTGATTAATAATGGCAACAATATTTGTAAAGCTGAGTATTGTCGTGCAAAATAAGTATAAATAATATCATTGTAAGAGTTTCTAACAAATGGATTATTTTACCCAACCATGTCTCTAAGTCACCCGTAGTGGTGCTTAACTAAAATATGAACACCTATGTTTTAGGCACAAAAACAAGCGCGAATCTGTAAGCGATCACTCTGTAAACTATTCTATGGCAGTCCTGGTTCTAACTAGGCGTAGAATGCGCACCGCGGAGGGTTCTGTACAAGGGCCCGTTTTGTCCTATAATTAGCCTCTTAGCCCTAATGGTAGGCTGAACGGTAATTTGTGTTATGTTAACAACAATGCGGTCGGAGGTGCCAACCCGGTCATGTTGGCCGCCCTATTAAAATTAAAAAGGTTAAATTGCAATCTCTAAAAGAAAATGAATAAATGTTTTAATATAATAAAAACCAATGAATATAAAAAAATGTGTATTTCGGCTTTCTATTCTCTGGTTCGTCTTGTGATAAGAATAAAAAAAAGGAAACCAATGTCCCCATTCCTACTCTTCCCGGGTGCCGTAAGAGGCGGCTTAGAAACATAAAATTAAGTTGAAAACGGGTAGCAGTGCTTTCTCACTAAACCTAACCTTTGATAAGGTAACTAAGGTAGATACTGCTATCTCCAACTAACTGGCACCCTGATGAACAACGACACAGGTTTGCCACATACCATAATGTCCTGAGTCGGCATAGCAGAATGTCTTTAGAATTCCTTCATATAATCCAAACTTTACTTCAGCTTGCGACTGATATGAGTAATGATGATGAGTCTTCTTTACATCTTCGACTTTAAATATCGATATCAGATATTTATTTTTATTTTAGTAACTTTAAATTCACTTCAGCACTATCCTCCAACAGTGACTGAGTAAAGCAGCTCAAACAATATTTTTTATTTTTTCCAAAATCCTGGCAGGCAAAGGGTTAAAACATTTGATTATAGTCTATGGTCCTCAAGCCATAACTACAACACAGAGCAGCCATCTTGCACAAAATGAAAACCACTCATACACATGTTTACAATATTATAAAACGAGATTATCTATTCTTCGCGTAGTATTTAACCCATCAATGGCAGTACACCATATGGGATTTTGCGAAACATCCACCATTCGCCTGCCCAGCGGGACACTCGTCGGCGAAAGTGAGACACGCATGGGGTCCTTTGTAGGACCACTACACATTGAGTATAAGCTTGGATAAACATGTTTTATTTTTATTTGGAAACTTAAGAACGTTTTTCAATACACACAGTAAATTATTACTTAACTAATGACAACACAAGAAATTATACTTTATGTTATAATTGTTAAAGTAAATACGATCGATTGCAACTTTTTGTAATTTATTGATATTCTTTTTCTTTAAACATAAATTATGTTTCTCTTTTATTTTGAACCGACTTCAATAATAAGGTTTTTCTTTTTACTTCTTCAAGTTGCAGATATTAATCATCATGCGGTCATTTACCATCAGGTAATTATGCACGTTTGCACCTATGAAAAATATAAACCTATTGAAAATGTCTCACTTTCGCACCAAATCGTTGTGACCATAGTTATGAGAGTCATGGGGTAAAACGCCTCGGGCCCAAACACTGTGGAGCACACTCGACCAGGGGAGACGTCTGTCGATTAATTTTTATAATGCTCTTCAGTTTCAACAGTTTACCAAACGGTTTCGTATGGACCCCGACTATTAACATTTCAGCTGTCACATCTAAGTACTAGGAGTATGTAGTGTTGTATATTATACGTTATTTTATTATGACTTAGATTTAGTACATATGTGAAATATGTATTTTCTTTAACTATATACTATTTGTATAGAGCAGATTCATTTCAATGCTCGTGATGAGAGATGTCGTGTTTTCATTCTGACCAAGTCCCGACCTTATATGCACATTACACATTTCTAAGAAATTGAGTACCTTTTGTTAATATGCTTATGAAAAAAGTTAATAATAAAAAGAGAAGTCAAACTTTTTATTAGTTGCGTACAGTTCTCTATATTTGATGTTGGTGAAGTTAGGAAAAACTGGTGAAGTCTTATTTGATTTAAGAGTGTTTTATTTCGAATCCCAACTTTTTAATTCACTAATATCTGATATTATTTTACATTAAAGGATGGTTAAAAAATGGTTTAATATATCTAATTATAAGCAATAAAAACTGCTTCTCTCAAAATAAAAAAAAACCTTAAACCTTGTTTAGTAACATTTGTAACAAAGATCATAAGTAACATACATGAAAACAGTATGTTTTCTGTTAAAAGCGTACATTAAAAATCTGAAACAGCAGGCTTAGATCAATCTTTCTGTCAATATTCCATACAAATCTCAATATAATCCACGACGTGATCGCTACACTCACCCCGTGAGCAAATATTTAAGCTATCATATCAGAATTTGCCATTCAAATCCTTTCCAAATACTGCCACCCTATTCTATGGTGCTCCGAAACAGAAATGAATATTTTGCTGCTTTTTCCTTATGCACTTTTCATATTTATGCAAAGAACGGTCTTTCTTTCGTTCAATAAATTTCATACCTACGTGTATTTATGCCTAATTTTACAATAAACATTAAAAACATTTCATTCATTTGCAAATAAAATAAAACAATAAAATATTATTTTAGGGCCATATTGTAGGTGTAATCATAAAGATTATTAATCTTGAAGCTTAGAGGATAATGAAAAACTTGATGAACGTGTAAGAAGCAAAAGGCATGTCAAATTCGTATTAAAAGTAACGTAGTATTAAAGATAAACGGTAAATATGTATGACGTTTTACTAAATTATCCAAAAATTGTATATTTTTTGACATACCTAACTTAATTAAAAGTAAAATAAATACAGGACTTTTAACCCTTTCAAATATATTTTTTTATGTTGTTATTTAATTAATAAGTACCATTTGAAAAGGTCTCGTCAGCATTACGTGCAACATCACACTGCGCAAACACAGCAGCCCCAATCATACTTAGATTATCCTAATATCGTTTCGGCAAGTACTAGCAAGATTTGAAGTGGCGAAATATGGAGGTGGCATCTCCCGATGGCATAGCGGCCGGCGTGTTCCTTAGAAGTCAAGCAACTATAACATTATAGCCACTAGATGGGCCACCAAAAAATGTAATCTCTGGGGGCTTAATCTTTCGGAATTTTACTACATGTTCAACGCCAATTCGCATTGGGCCTAGTAGATTTAGCCTAATCTCTCCATAGCCATGTTGTTTAAAAGGGCTTGTGCCCTGTACATATTATACACAGAAAACACCCAGACCAATACAAACAGATATGTTCATGCACACAAATTTTTGTACTGCCCGGAGATCGAACCCGGAATTCTTGGTGTTGCAGCCGACGTCTCATCCATTACATCAAATGGGTCGTCAATAATCAGTGTTGTCCATCAGGGAGTCCATGGAATTTTTAGATTCACCAAACCAACTTTGCCTACCGCTAACAACGGTAAGCGTTAAGGAAATACACAGTTATATTCGAGCTCTGCCAATGAAGAAAGCACCTGGTTACGACCAACTTGACTCAACACTGCTAATGAATCTACCAAAAGAAGGAATGAAGCACTTGGTTGCACTATTCAATGCCTGCCTAAGACTCAGCTATTACCCCTGTCAATGGAAAATTGCTCAAGTCGTAATGATTCTGAAACCTGGTAAAGCACCTGAAGAGCCTTCATCTTACAGACCTATTAGTATTCAACCTCTATTGGGAAAACTGTTTGAGAAAAATACTTCTCAACAGAATGCATCCCAATTTAAACGAAATACTTCCTGATCATCAATTTGGCTTCAGGTAAAAACATGGTACTATAGAACAATTGAATAGATTGTCAAACACGATAAGCTATACTCTGGAAAACAAACAATATTGTTCATCTGTTTTCTTAGACATCAGTCAAGCATTTGATAAAGTTTGGCACATAGGCCTTTTATTTAAAATAAAAAAGTGCCTACCACACTCATTCTACCCTAAAGAGCTACTTAGAAAAAAGATGTTTCGAAGTCAAATTTAATGAGACCACATCAAAATTATTCAAAATTAGCTCAGGTATACCACAAGGAAGCATACTGGGTCCAGTACTGTACCTTATCTTCACCTCGGACATTCCAACTAACGCTGATACAGTTATAGCTACATATGCAGACGATACAGCTATAATGTCAATCAATTCTGACCCTATGGCCGCATCAGCAACTCTCCAAAAACACCTAACACAAATCGACTCATGGCTTCACAGGGTGGAGAATAAAAGCGAATAGCAGTAAATCCGTCCACGTAACGTTTACTTTTAGAAAAGGTGATTGTCCTCCAGTGACGCTAAATGGCAATCAAATACCTAAATCAGACACCGTAAAATACCTAGGAATGCATTTAGACAGAAGATTAATTGGCAGAAACATATCTGGAGTAAACGTAAACAGCTTGATCAAATGATAAGAAGCATATACTGGCTTATTGGGAGGAAGTCCCAGCTTTCAAATGAGAGTAAAATGGCTATCTATAAGACAGTAATCAAACCTGTATGGACATATGGAATCGAACTCTTGGGGAACAGCATCAAACAGCAACATTGAAATTTTGGAAAGGTTTCAATCCAAAACCATCAGACTCATGTTCAATATTCCGAAATGTATGAGCAATAAATACATCCTACGAGATTTGGGTCTCCGATCAGTAAAACAAGAAATAGCCATTAGAAGTGCTAAATACCAAAATAAGCTGTCACAGCATGTTAATGCTTTGGCGTCAAACCTCAAAGGCTCTGGCAGTACAATATACACAAGACTGAGAAGGAATAGCGTTCCGAGCCTTCAAAACCGATTTCCCAGAACATGATTCGTGTGAGTTCAAAGGAACTCACACATAGCTTAAAGACAAACTCGGACTTACAGTCAGTGGAACCAGCAGCTAAATGTACAAAAACAGATTGCTGTGCTGAGCAGGATAGAAAATATATATATATATATATAAAATCAGTGTTGTAATAAAGTAGAAACATAACAGAAAAATAGAAATTCTGTTTCCACTGTATTCCTCTTGTATATAGCTCCATAGTTTCGTAGATCCTGCCTTTGAACACCCTCCATGAATACGTGATCAGGTGGCCGGGAAATACCTCATCTATATGCGGGGGTCAAACTGTTTAATATTTGCAAAAACCAGGAGCCCACAATAACCCGTCATTGTTTTAATATAATTTTTCTTCAAGCGGAAATTTTTGGTGATTTTAAATGCGCAGCAGATTAGGAAAATACGTCCTACACGCTCAATTTATAAAGTTGAGACATCATCACTGAGCAGTCACTCTTCGAGCAATGGAGCCAGCTATGATCGGGTTTTTCTCAGGGTTATAGTTTAGGACCTTCACAGCTTCACGGATCAAGTCTCTTACGCGCATTAAATTGTTGACAACCCAATGTACCCACACTATTTTGGTAATCAACTTTCTTGGTTCAAGACACAAACTAAGCTCATTTCCGTAACTCACACAAATGTTTACCAATAAGCACTTACATTGATCCCTCAATAACTAGGAAATCTGTTTAAGTAAGTCCCCAACTTTATTACAACAATTGCGCCACCCCACGCTAAGCCAGTACAAAGCTAATAATTAGATCGAACCGTTTTTGGCAGATTTCACCAAAAACCCGCCACTGCATAAAGGAAACTTGATACCGATGTCAAAAAATGTCTATAATTTCGCCCGCCGCCACGCCCCGCTCGGAGGACTTAATCAGGACGTTGGGGGCTTATATTTCTGTTTCCGATACGTTATACTATAACATTTGAGCACAGATTATCCAATCAGTTAAGATAAAGGACACGCTTTTTTATGATAGCCATTTTGAGAAAGATTTTAAGCGCCAAAATTTGACAGTTTTATTTTGTCATATCAGTGATGGCTCACAGAGTATATTTTCGCATACCATAGAGATTGTGACTAGTTTTTTTCTTGTAATGTTTGGTGCATTGGGCTGTCGTGTGCAGGCGAGACGCGCGTGGCGGGCGCGTGGTCGAGATTAGGACGGGTATTCACGTCCCGCGCACAAAGGCGGGGGTTCGCGGGCGAAACGTCAATTGTGTGCGGATTGGGGGACAAAATTCGCTAAGTTGGGTTTGATTTAAATTATAAATGCACCAGCACTTGTATTTGCATATCCCACGAGGTTCGCCGCTGATCAAATTGAAGTAATTAATACGACACCGTGAAGTAACGATGATTGTTGTTGAAAATAACATATTCATATCGTCTTTCATTAAATGTTTAGACAGAATTGGAATTGGATGTTATGACTATCCATTTTTTCAGTTTTGTGATACTATTGCAAATATATATTTATTCGCATCCCGAAAAAGGCTTATAGGTACATCTATTTACTTCATAACAGTAACGTCGAAAGAAAGACACAAGCCGTAGACTTTTTATATGATATTTTCAGATATATGAATAGAGTAAATGGTAACAGATACTAATTGCACCAAATAATTATAAGAAAATCATAAATGACCATCGAAATTTAGGCTGTGCTTTATGCCCTCCAACAGTGCCTACCACTATATCTACGTATTGAGATGTTTGTACGAGAGCACTACTAAATTGGTCCGAGTACATGAAGAGTTTACAGATCCTATCCAATGGTATGGCACCGAGGAATGATAAAGGGAGACGTTATGTCGCCGAAACTATTCGGAGCTGCGTAGGTGGATATGTTAAACCTGCTCGATGGGAAAGAATTTGGCATCACATTAACGGCGAGCTCAACACTCGTCTTCAATTTGCCGATAATATAGTAGTCATGGCAGAATCCATGGAATATTTAGGCACTATGCTCGATACCCTACACAGAGCTTCGCACCAGGTCTTGAAATGACGTGGACAAGACAAATTCCGATGTCAGTTGGGACTTCTGTTCCCAAAGTTGTAGACGAACAACCTAAGGTATGTGTTCCTGGGGCAAGTGTGTAGTCCAAATGGTAGGTCCTACTTCGAGGAGGTTTCTCGTAGGATCCAATTAGGATAGGCAGCGTTCGGAAAGTTAAAGTAGATCTTTTCGTCCAAAATACCTCAATATCTCAAGACGACGTCTTTGACCTGTGTTTTGCCAGTTATGACATACAGAACCGAAACGTGGACGCTCGCTAAGGGACTCCTAAATGTGCTCAAGGTTACTGAGTATGCCATGGACAGGGCTATGTTACGTGTTTCCCTACGCGATAAGATCCGAAACGAGGACGGATGACCTGGTTAAAGTGGCGGACTTCAGATGGATGTCAACTGCTAGGGTTCGGTCCGTGTGGAAATCATTGGGGGAGACCTTCGTTTAGTAGTGGACATTTTAGACTGTACCTAATGATGATGATGCTGACTAAGCGACCAAATTAAGATGCAATTTAAATTAACGAAACGTAATTAAAAGGACTTCGAGATAGGCTAATTTGTAGGTAATAGATATTTAATAGCTAAACTAAATACTTGATTTAAGCTTTTAATTACGCATTACTAAAAAACAGAACCTAAAAAGATTGGATTGCTTAAGTTAAATAGTCTTTTTGTCAGAAATCACCGCAAAATTCCGTAAAATTTCATTTTACGGACATCAGTCACATGAATTAAATGTGAAAATTGCTTTTTTGCTACTTTAAGGTTCACGTACCTTAATGGTACGTGTAGTAGACATTGATCGACTGCAACTATGTGGTAAAATGGTTGAGACATATAAGGTATTTTTTATTTCAATAATAAACTAGGTAATTAGAAAGTTCTATTTATTTTAAGTTTTTGTTTTGTTAAAAAAACGTTATAGTCAACAAAAAATCCGTTACGTAATACTTGAACGCTCCCTAAGCAGAAGAACTCCATTAAAACAAAACTAATAAAATAATTATAATAAATACTCCATTGAAAATTTTTATCGAGAACTTAAAACTAATTTAAATCAACCGTTGTCATCCCCTCTTTATAGACACAGGCAACAATGGTGACCAGTCGCAAACACGGGGACATCTGTACACACTCGTACTCGATCGTTGTAATCGTATGTACATAATGAAATGAGTGCAATATGCGTCCGCCCTCGGGAGACCTTGGCCACATGATACCACGAAACCGCGGACGCGGCTTTTTTTTATTTATTAATTTTTTGATGGATGTGAAGGAAGCTAGAGAAGTATATCAGGACCACGCAAAATGGCTGCCTTCCCTTTGGGACTAAGGCGTGAGGTTTATTTATTAGACCATTATGTTGGTGGACGCGGCTTAGTGGCTCCTCTTACCTCATCAACGGTGTCTACGGAAGACCAGCGTCAGGACATCCTGTGGTTGTTCTGACTACGCTGAGTAGGCTTCCATTCAGTGCAATTGCATACATTTAAAATTGTTGTTTTTAATTTTGTTTAACAATTAATGTTGTAATTGTTTTCTGAATAAATTTTACTTTTCTTTACTTTACTTTACTTTAATTTCATAAATAGACAAACGAGCAGACCAATTGGACTAAGAGCCATATGCACTTGCCACTTGTCCGGTGAAGCTGTGAAAGCCACCCGCAGCCAGTAGTGAATAGGAAATAATACCTACGGCCGCCCATAGAGACTACCAATTCCGTAGGAGCAACGACTTCATTGCTGGCAATAGAAAGGGAGATGAATACCTCACACCTCTCCCTTAAGGGAAAAAAGAGGATTTGAAGGCCTTTGGTAACCGCACGTATGCAAACAGCTTGACGATTCCTGTAACGAGAAAAAAGCGCTTCTCTGTTTTTACACTTCACTATGGTATTAACAGAAAATACACAAAAGTTCGGACAAGAGCAAGGTTGCCACCTCCATAGCTCTCTTACACGATCCATGTCGAAGTCCCTCGGGATCTCCGGTGTCCCCGGTTATTTGCCACCGAGTCCGCGTCAGCTTTGTTTACGCAGCCCCGCCATCCCAGTGTGGATCGTTAATTATTCACGTTTACCGCGCACAGAATCTTTATCTTGTCACTAATGTGTACATATCGAAAGAAATTTAAATGGATTGCAGTGTAAATAACCTTTTTTCTTTCATCAGCAATGATGTTAACTAAAGAGAGGTTAAGATACTGTTAAAGCTCACCAGATCGGAATGTTGATATATTTTCTCTACAAACTATTGCAAGCTCAGCAACCCTGCCAAGATATCAGTATTTGATGTATAGTATGCTTTACTGACGATATCGTCATCGTGGCAGAGTCATCGGAAGAGCTTGCGGAGATGCTGAACAGCCTTAATGAATCTTCCCGACGAGTTGGGCTTGGCATGAATTTGGACAAGACGAAAGTCATGTTCAACAGTCGTGTCATGCCATAACCGATATGCGTCGATGACGTCCGTCTCGAGGTTGTGCAGGAGTATATCTACCTAGGCCAAACCATCCAACTTGGCCGGCATAACTTGGAGAGGGAGGCTAGTAAGAGAATTCAGTTGGGCTGGGCGGCATTCGGTAAGCTACGTCATGTCCTAACGTCAACTATTCCGCAATGCTTAAAGACGAAAGTCTTTGAGCAATGCGTCCTACCCGTACTAACATACGCAGCTGAGACATGGACACTGACTGCGGGATTGGTTCACAAGTTCAAAGTCACTCAACGCGCAATGGAACGAGCTATGCTTGGAGTCTCTCTTAGGGATAAGATTAGAAATGATTTAATTCGTAAGAGAACTAAAGTTACCCACATAGCCCGCCGGATCAGCAAGTTGAAGTGGCAGTGGGCTGGTCACGTATGTCGCAGAACGATGGCCGTTGGAGCAGACGAGTTTTGGAGTGGAGACCGTGTCTTGGCAAGCGTAGCGTAGACGCCCTCCGGCCCAATGGACCGACAACTTGCGAAAGGTCGCTGGTGGAAGCTGGATGAGAAAGGCGGAGGACCGGGATGTCTGGCGCAAAATGGGGGAGACCTATGTCCAGCAGTGGACTGCAATAGGTTGAAGAGAGAGAGATGCTTTACAAAGAAAAACAATAGATAATTCTTAACGTCCCTTTCTTTTAACAGACGTTAAGTAATCTTCGTGTAACCGAGTGCTTATTTATTATACATATCGACTTATTTGCTATTTTTGGAGCTTTTAGGTAGCTGCTTTATAACTGTGGGCGAATTGGTCCTTAACCCAACATTTAGGTCAAATGCGGATTGATTAATGTTAATGACTACCATTTGAAAATAGTCCGGGACCAGTTTAGCTTGTTGAAGCTTTTTTTTTTTAAATGATTTTGTTGTTGGCCGCAGATGGCCTTAACGACGTCACCGGATGAAAATGGCGAGCCTAGCTCAGCCGATGATTGGCTCCGGTCGCGGCACGAGACCGCTTACGGATACCTATCGAAGTAGGAGAAGAAGGACGGCCACTAAGGGCGCCCACTAGGGCTCGAACCTCGACTTAGTGCCGTCCTTCGGACGAGGGTAAGTTGTTGAAGCATGGGCGGACTCGAGATAATAATTTTCAATTACCCCGATGATTGTGATAGTAGCTTGACTTGAGTAAGTATTCTTTGTGTTTTAAGATCTCTTACGAGTAAGCTTAGTCTTTGCTGTCGTCCACTAGCTAAACCACCGTTAACGAGCACAATTATTCGATATAAAACTGAAAAACCCTGTTTAACGGAAAACAACTTCGGATACGGCATCTCTTTTTACTATTTATCACCATAAAGATATAAGGCATTTGCATATAAAACATAACAAATAGTGTGTATAATAGTGTACAATTTAAATTAACTACTTATCAGACGAACTAAAAATTATACTCGGTTATCGGCGTTGTAGCTAGTGGATGGCAGTCAGGTTAAGTGTCAACCAATTGTTTTGACTACTCCAATCAACCAGTGCATCCCCGGCCCCTAAACTAGTTACGATCGTGATGAAGAGTCCCCAAGGTGGGTCCCAACTGCTCCCTACTCCGGGCTATTCCCTAGCGATTGCTGCCAGTTCGCATTTAATTTTGCCACGTCCGTTGCTGTGATTTATCGCGTTATATTCCGATATGGAATGATAATTTACGCAGTGTTTACACTAATGTATGGAAAAACTGTCCAACTTTAATGGCATAGTTAAATAATTTGCTTTTTATACATTTTAAAAAATACATGATTATTTATGGTGTCATAACATTTTTTGTATTGTAAATTTAAATTAATCATTTATAGGCCTAATTTATCTTTGGATAGATTAAAAATAAAAAAAATGTTCGAATAAAGCTGGCGCTATTTATTTCATAAATTTTTATTTTACCTATTCTAATACACTACTCTTTCAAATTGAATTTCATACTATACCTATAAGTGTGTTTCCATAATAATAAACAAATATCCACTGACATTCACACGGCGCCATCTAGACCCAAGTTAAGCCTGTATTATGGGTACTAAACAACGGATAAACATATTTATATTTTTTTTTCTAAATACATACATATTATACAAATAATATGTATACAAATACAAATACAATACGATACAAATAATCTGTATTCATCGAGCGCTCATCAGCCACAGACCGAGGACACCGAAGATCCACGTGCTCCACTAAGGCGCCATTGTACGCAAGATATCCCGGATATTGACGTTAGCGAGATTAGTGCAGCACTGGAGCAACTTAGGAATGGGAAGGCCCCGGGTGATGACGGTATTACGACAGAGCTCCTAAAAGCGGTGGACAACCGTCTTAGGGCATTAGTTGAGCTCTTTAATGCCGTCATCCACCAGGGAACTACACGGAGGCGTGGTCCAGAAGCGTCGTCGTCTTATTCTTCAGAAGGTGATAAAACTCTCTGAAGAATTATAGACGATAGCGCTTCTGAGCCACGTCTATAAGTTGTTTTCCAGAGTTGTAGCGAACCGTCTCGCCATAAGACTCGACGAATTCCAACCACCGGAGCAGGCTGGGTTTCGAAAAGGCTACAGCACCGTGGACCACATCCATACTGTTCGGCAGCTTATACAGAAGACCGAAGAGTATAACCAGCCGCTGTGTATGGCATTTGTGGACTACGAAAGCCTTCGACTCCATTGAAACCTGGGCTGTTCTGGAGGCTCTGCAGCGATGCGGTATCGACTGGCGATATATCGAGGTGATGAAGTGTCTCTCCAACGCAGCGACGATGACCGTTCAGATCCAAGACCAGCGGACAAGACCCATCCAATTGCGTCGTGGTGTGAGACAGGGGGATGTTATATCCCCGAAACTGTTTACAAACGCATTGGAGGATGTCTTCAAGACCCTGGACTGGTCTGAACGAGGCGTCAACGTCAATGGAGAGTATATTTCTCATCTGCGCTTTGCTGACGATATCGTCATCGTTGCAGAGTCATCGGAAGAGCTTGCTGAGATGTTGAATAGCCTAAATGAATCCTCCCGACGAGTTGGGCTTGGCATGAATTTGGACAAGACGAAAGTCATGTTCAATGACCATGTCATGCCACAACCGATATGCGTCGATGGCATCCTTCTCGAAGTTGTGCAAGAATACGTTTACTTGGGCCAAACCATCCAACTTGGCCGGCACAATTTCGAGAGGGAAGCTAGTAGGAGGATTCAGTTGGGCTGGGCGGCATTCGGCAAGTTACGTCAGGTCTTCACGTCGACGATTCCGCAATGCTTAAAGAAAAGTCTTTGAGCAATGCGTCCTACCCGTACTTACATACGCAGCTGAGACATGGACACTGACTGCGGGATTGGTTCACAAGTTCAAAGTCACTCAACGCGCAATGGAGCGAGCTATGCTCGGGGTCTCTCTTAGGGATAAGATCAGAAATGATTTAATCCGTAAGAGAACTAAAGTTACCGACATAGCCCGCCGGATCAGCAAGTTGAAGTGGCAGTGGGCTGGTCACGTATGTCGCAGAACCGATGGCCGTTGGAGCAGACGAGTTCTGGAGTGGAGACCGCGTCTCGGCAAGCGTAGCGTAGGACGCCCTCCGGCCCGATGGACCGACGACTTGCGAAAGGTCGCTGGTGGAGGCTGGATGAGGAAAGCGGAGGACCGGGATATCTGGCGCGAAATGGGGGAGACCTATGTCCAGCAGTGGACTGCGATAGGTTGAATAGGATAAAATAAAACACCCAGAACATTACAAACAGACATGTTCAAGCACACAAATGTTTGTACTGCCCGGGGATCAAACCGGAACCCTTTGTGTTGCAGTCGACGTCTCAACCACAACACCAAATGGGTCGTAGGATCCTTATTATGCAATTTATATCAAATTCGCAAATTGCAATAATTTCTATGACTGACACATTTGTCTACATTTTTATTCAAATTAAAATCCAAAGTTTTTTATTTAATTAATATCGGAAAGAATTAATCACAATTAAAATTCATGACCAGTCTACAAAACTCAAATCAAACCAAACCAGCCTACAAGAAACAAACATCAAAGTGGTGTCAATGCACAAACTATAAATTTCACCAGCAAGATCATAAAACCTTATCAGAGCCGGGTGTAACATGAACCCTCCTGGGCGGTTATGATAAGGCGTAATGTATTATTTACACTGGGCGGCGGGTGTGGGTTCGTTACCCGGTTCAGTGAGCCGTGCCAACTTTAGGGAATACCCGCAACTACTGACGCCTAAAGAGACGGCGGTGCACATGTTTAGGGTGCAACGATTGCATTATTTTAGATGTTACTTAATTTAGGTATTCAGGATTATAAGAATTTTACATCATAGGTGTGTTCATTACTTATTATACTTTAACGAAAATATTACAATCCAAACCAAAAACTCCATCGCGAAGTATCTCGACATCTAATTTATAATCATGCTTAGTTTGAAAAGCGATAAGTAAGGTTTCGAAAAGTCTACTTTTTAAGGCTTAGAAGAACTTAAATACGTTTGAATGATGCAGCACAATAAATATTGAAATAAATGCGCTCCAGTAGTTTTCAATTGTTGATTAAGTTAAAAAGAAGCGCCTATTTATAAAAAACAATATTTTATACATCAAAGCTTTGCATAAACCGAGCACACAATGATTGATTATGGATTTTAATAACATGGATTCTTCTAGCATCTTAATTTAATTTCCCTTCTTTATTAAGCGCTCCAATTCTCTTATGTCACCAACACAAATCGTTGAATAATTTAATTCAACATGCTCTACGAGAATTAACTCAAAACCTGCAAGAGAACATTTACACCACCAAATGATGATAATGACAATAGAACATTATCATCATCATCATCAGCTCATTAAACGTCCCCACTGAGGGGCACGAGCCTACCCGTATAGGGTGATTAGGCCTTAGTCGTCCACGCGGGCCCAGTGCGGATTGGACGACTTCACACACCACCTTCGAATCTCTTCGCAGGCATGCTGAAGGTTTCCTCACGATGTTTCCTTCACCGTAAGAGCGTCGGATAACGTACATATATTTTCGAAAATTCGAAAACACATTGGTACGTGTCGGGATTTGAACCTCAGCCCTCCCGGTAGGAAAGCGACAGTTCACACCATTGAGTCACCGACGCTCATAGAACATATATCCATTATTATTAAATTATTCATTTATTGTATGTTATATTGGTATTATATTCATTGTTAACATTTTGAATATAAGATCGATCATTTTCGTCTCAATTGACGGGCGAAGGCTAGCTTTGACGGAAAAGTTATAATTACAAGCTGTACCACGCGGTATAAGATGTAAAATTAAATATTATTAGTTCACAATACTGTGCTTTAGTACCCGCAAAGACAACTTTTTGATAAATATAATTTAAATTATTGTAAATAAGGATCGCACAGTATTTTGTCGGTATTACCACCCAGTGTGTCACACAGCGTCACGTGTGCCGATTACAGCTCACCTCTCTTCTCATAAACGACTCCTCAAATACCAAAGGGAACTTTCTATGGTTATTCCAGTACTAAACCAAACTCAAAATATCTGTATTCAAATAAATACTTATGAATCGTAAATGATTAATTATTATTTATATTTTTATGTTTAATGTCGGTTTGGAAGAAAAGGATCTTCGAGACGAGTTGGCAACAAAACTCAAACCAAAGAAAGTTTGTTTAAGTGAAAGCCCTAGACTAAGTCACCTGTAGGTACCTGCAGTCTTCGATAAACAATAAACTAACTCGATGCACCTAGGAACCATAAAGACATGGAAGAACGACTAAAATAACAACTGCACTGCATATCTTCATTCCTTTTTTCCTTAAGGTATTTAATAGTGTGTAAGAAAGAGACATGTATTACGAGTCGTTTCATTACCTGGTACGTTGTCACAACTTGATTTGATTGATGAATGTGCAAGTGATGGGAATGAATTATTATTTTTGTCGATAGTTATTGTATCTGAAAATACCGATAATGTGCTCTAACGTAGGTACGAAATATTTGGTTTTCGATATGGAGGTCGTGGGTCCAATTCCCACGGGGATTACTATATGTAAGCTTCGATGGCGTCTTCTGTGTGCAGAAATATGTTTCCTTAGACCAACTATTCAACTTGGCCATAACAACTTTGTGAGGGGAAACTAAGAGGAATCAGTTGGGCTGGCGGCATTTGACAAGTTACGTCAGGTCTTCACGTCGACGATTCCGTAATGCTTAAAAACAAAAGTCTGAGCAATGCGTCCTACACGTACCAACATACACAGATGAGACATTGACACGGACTACGAAACTGGTTCCCTAGTTATATGTCACTCAACAGTCAATAAAGGGGGCTAAGCTCGGGGTTTCTCTTAAGAATAAAATCAGATTTACTAGGTGGATACTCGGTACTGAGTCATCTAGGTAGGTATTAACGCAGTGCTAGATATCGTCCTGTTAAATAAGATGAGGGCACTGTAGCTAGTAAAGTGACCTAGCATCATCACATTACACACCTCAAAGATAACTGTATATCTCCACTATTTGATGGATCTTATTATACACGGTAATACGCACTGGTCAAAAACTTTTGTCTTTAGACACTGAGGAATATTAGACGTGAAAACACAGTCATTAATATGAGAAATAAAGTGGTTCACAGTTTATGACGTAAAAGGAACGTTTCCATATATTTCGTATGAGATAATTGATATGTGACGTCATTGCTCACTTTTGTAAATTGACCTAATATTTATTGGTTTCGTGTATTTTAAAATACAATATTGCAAATAAACAACAGTGATCAATAAAACGACATAAAATAAGGTGCGCTTTTATAAGCTTGTATATATATATATATAAATAAGCTTTGGTATTTTATTGCGGATGGTGGAAAATACCGAATTGAATCAGCTTAGGACAAATTGAATGAAGGTACAGCATCAAATTTTAATCTCCTTTTAGAAGAAAATTCATTGTGCAAGTAATTATCGGGCAAGTGCTTAGAACAGATCCTGCTGTGGGTCTTCCAGTTCCATTCAGGTCTCTCGAATCGTCTTATCCACTCTTGTTTCATCTTTTCATACTTTGGAAAACTGTAATATTATAATAAACCTTAATATATCTGCTGATGTTGCTTCGCCGAAAAGCCTAACTAAAATATCGATATGTAGAAGCCACATCACTAGTTGACATGTTTACCTAGAAAATTGAATTAGGTTTTTTTGAGAAAAAGTAGACAAATACTGTTTTGGCTTTTATTTGAAAAGTACAACTATAAGTTAGAAACATTTATATTATAGTTTACACACATTTCCTGATTTATTTGATATAAATTAATCAAAAACTCACGAATGAAAGTGAATCTTTTCACCACTGCTTTTTTTCCTTCCCGAATGTGAATAACAGCCGTCAATTACACAAGACATGTTTTTATGACCTAAACACTTCATAAGGAACGAGCACACATAAAGATAAATCACTATCTGAGCGCAAATTAAACAGAAAATAATTTTCTTATAATCAGGAGCCGCCAAACCACTGACAGTACTATAATCCGGCCATGTGAGCAAGGTGTCAAACTGTTTTTAACAATCTTTAAGAATGCACGTCAAAATGTGATTTTGAATTTAGTCGTATGCTAAATAAGTCCAATGACATAACATTGTATTGAGTCTACTGACAGATGTGACGACCTGCTAATTATGAGAACTATGTTCAGTTTGCGGTCTCATTTTCGCCTACGCAAAATCGTGTAAGGAGTGAGAGCATCAGGTATACGTTTTTAATCGCTATTTTAGCCCGGATTCTATGCTTTAGTCATTATTCTATGCGATGCACAATCATAAAGAAATGTCGACCCTCTTGACACATACATATAATTAATGTAATATTTAAAACATAAAATTATTCATTAAAATTTTGACCTAAACGCGTCATTAAAAGGGTACAAAATCAAAAGCACGGGCACACTACCTATGTCATTATGACATGTAGCGAGCGACGTGATTATGAATGAAAATTCTGCCATGACGCGATGGGCAGACTTTTGCCGCGGACTCTTTTTGAGTTAGTGTGCCCATCTAGTTAGTCCATTGTCTTACGACGACGACAAGCATTAAGAAAACGTCGTTCTAAAATATTCTCGACATTCCACTTTGAAATGAAAGTATGTTAACGACCCATTTGGTGTTGCGGTTCAGAGGTCGACTGCAATACCAAGGGTTCCGGGTTCGATCCCCGGGCAGAACAAACATTTGTGTGCATGAACATGTCTGTTTGTAATGGTCTGGGTGTTTTCTATGTAATATGTATGTATTTACAAAAAAATGTATATAAGTATGTTTATCCGTTGTTTAGTACCATAATACAGGCTTCACGCTAACTTGGGCTAGATGGCGCTGTGTGATGTCAGTGGATATATTTATTTATTATTATTATTCATGTTGCTCTAATCTAATATCTAAAAAAACCTTTCCGAAGCGGTACGTATGGCGAATCGCAAATTATAGCGGTATAAAGGCGCGTGCATACGGGTGCGTGCCGCAGACACCGGCTCGCGTGCGCGTCACTCAGTCGCCACTCACCTTTACCTCTGCTCACCTTTGTAGTACTGCCGAGCACAAAAGTGTACGACAAAAAAATCCTTTAGACGGTAAATGAAGATCAATGACGTTAACGCCATCTTGCAAGTCAACGTGAAGCTTGTAGTATGCATACTGAACAACGAAAATACATATTATACTTTTTTTGAAATACAAAGATATTATAAACATAGAACACCCAGACCACTACATCTCAACTATTACCTACGCGAATGGCGACAAATATAGATAAAGCACATTACTGGCGCAAGGTTTCTAGCTTACTAAAATGTTGATCACGAATAATCTCATGTCTGACAATATCCCTTATAGAATTTCAAATTACTCGGATTAGAGACCTTAAATCTGACTACTCTGTTATAGTCGCAATTGTGGTGATGGCCGGTAAGTTGTTTAGTATTTATAGTTACTGGTTTCTTCAACATTGCATCTGTTGTAAGTATACATTTATTTAAGTATAGGTGAGCGTAGGCTTTCCTACTTGTTTTATTCATCCTCATCATCTCGCGTTGTTCCAAGTTACATTCGAGCTTACGACCCGAAGCCCAGGGTCAGCTTTTCGACACCTTCTGTCCCACTTTGCACGATCTAACCCATTGAACGCCGGGAATCCAGACAAAATAGAAAATCTATTGTGTCATTGGTGTCAAAGGGTTAAGCATCCGTATCTGTTCCCAGTAGTTGTATTGTTCACATTAAAATTAAAAGTGAGCGCTGAAAGTGACCATTCAGACAAATTCATGCATATTATTCAGCCAAAACCATTAAATCTGAGAAGCACTTTTGTCGCGAATGCCCGCTGTCAGTTGCGACGGCGTCGGCCGAGCGGATCAGTGGTTAGCAGGTCGCGTGCGGCGGTAGCGCGATCGATACCCGCCCGGCCACAATCTTAAAGGTTACCTGCTAATAAGACTAACAACAGGGTAATTTCCTTGTCCCTTGTAATTTGGTGTGAATTTATAAATTATATGCTCGATCTGTTTTATCTACAATGAAAGTATCTTTTTTTTTACATAAGTGAAGACCCCGATGATGATTTAATTATATTAACAGCAGGTACCAGCGAGGAAATTTAGGTGAAAACTCTTCATTTATTATGCTCACACAACGCTTGCCAAGACGCAATACCAGTACGTAACTTCGTCTTGGAAAGCGTAGCGTAGGCCCGATGGACCGAACATCTAGCAAAAGGTCGCTGGTGGAGGTTGGGTAAGAATAATGGAACACAGGAATAAAAAGTTTAAATCTTTAAAAATTGCGTTACGTAATACTTGAATGTCAAGTATGTCAACTTGCCTAACAACTAATAGGTACCTGAACGAATAATTCAGATGACTCAGTAGTCGTCTGAATAGTCGTTCAGGTAGTTATCGGAACTACCACTAGCAGCTAATATAATGAACCCAGAGTTGTGACTTCTTTTTCGAGAAGAGGTTCTGTGCTTGAGAAATTCTCGGTATGAATCAAGTAGGGACCTAACATTGTTGGTATAGGGTAAGGGGCGCAAGTTGACAGAAACTAATTACTTTCTTTAGTTAATTTCCTTCAACAAACACTGCATCTGTCATCGGTATGCGTACACTGACTGAACTGACCAAAGGTACCTTAAAAAAACAAACTATCTTATGATCTCTAATAGTAATGCAAACGAAAACGACGTCGAAATCCGACTTTATCCTATATTAAAAATAATCGCGATTAGGTTTCATCCAAATCACATTTCCAGAGTAAAGTGTAGGCACGGAATTTACACAGGCTTCATTTGAATTGAAGTCACAGCCTCTTGTGGAAAAGAAAAAAACCTCGTATTTGACAAATCCCCTAGAGGCGTGCCAATCTTTCTCTCTCGTACATTCAAATAGCAAATCTTCCGTCTCATTTACTCATGAACGTTAGGTTTTTTCATAGACGCTTCGTTCGGAGCGTTTATTTTTCATTTCTTGGGGGCGAAGAAAATAATTTTCTGTGAGCTTTGAACCGGCGGCGAGGAAAATGGGAAATTTGGAAAATGTAATTGGATTCTGGACTAATCTCGACGCCTCTCGTATCTTTGAGGGGAGTGCGTGTTGAAATGGAAGTAGGTACCTATGTTTCTTGAATGGGTGGTTTTTGTTAGAAAGGTATATATATATCTACTTACCTATTTACGAGTTTGTTTGTAAGTAATTATATCAATGATTTTAAATTACTTGTAATTGCTATCGGTATAGCAGTTGGCGTTTCTGTTCTCGAAGTATTTATCGTGTGGGGGTATAAGTAGTCCAAACTGGTAGGTCTAACCGAAAAGTTCTCGAGTAGCGTCCACGTATCGGGAAACCGCCCCCAACCAGATGAACTGATGACCTGGTTAAGGTGGTGTGTAGCAGGTGCATGTCAACTGCAGGAGATCGGACCGCGTGGAAGTCATTAGGAGGCCTTCGTTCAGCAGTGGACGTTTTAGGCTGTAATTATGATGATGTTTAAGGGCTACGAACTATTGTAACCACAGATTTAAGAATACATAAATCTGTGGGTTCGGCCGCTCTCCTTGTATTCATAAATTGTGGTTATTACCTATTCATCTATTATTATTATTAACACGTTTTTTTGTTTTACTTATTTTAAATACAGTTTTTTAATATTTTTTTAACATGCGACTGATCAGTACTTCAACATTATGTGGTTTTTTTATTACTACCACTCTCAAAGTCTGTAACTTTAGGTACCTTTTTATTGAAATTTTAACCATAATAATTATTTATTTATAATATAAGGTAAATATCCAGAAAGGGATTCAATAAGCTCTATAAAGTAATAGCAGGCTTCTTTAAATTTCAATTTATCCTCACAGCGCCATCTATACACCAACAAATAAACCACACGATTAAGCTTCTTTCATTCATGCTTGTTCATGCTCTCTTATGACGAACTTTGTTTTAAATATGCCTAGATGGCGTTAGGCAAAGTTGGGAATTGATAGGTAAAAAGTATTGTTCAGTAATTGTAAATAGGTAGGACTAAAATAGTTTTTAGGATGCCGTCTAAAAGTTTAATGTTTCACATTTACTGAAATCATATTTATGACCAAGTCGAATAACAGGAGGTAACCAAGACTAAACCGATTTGAGCAATACAGTCTAACTCTTGGTGCC
The DNA here is from genome assembly GCA_019425675.1 of Leucinodes orbonalis. NCBI lineage: Eukaryota > Metazoa > Arthropoda > Insecta > Lepidoptera > Crambidae > Leucinodes > Leucinodes orbonalis. The sequence continues at coordinate 206,200 of PQWD01009233.1, forward strand.
TGTAGAGGCACAAATCAAATAAAAAAAGACCTTAGTTATACAACAGTTTAGTTAAATTTAAATCAGTGTATTGCAATTTCAAAACCTTTGAAACTATTGCAAAGCCTTCCTTATTTACAATAAAAGAATTTTAGCTGGCCTTTTTCTATATATCGAATACCAAAATAAATAAATAAGTACTACTAGGATAAAAAAAATACTACACTTTCAATGTAAATATTTATTCAAATACTATTAGCTTATGGTAACCAATGATACAATATTACGTCTTGTAAACGCGTCAAATTCACAATAATATCGCTACTTTGTAATCCTAGCCATTGGCTTTAATATACCGTCTCTGCCACAACGCCAGTATGCGAGATGCCGTATAAAAACTACCAAACACAGGTAAAACTCGCATAAAGGCACCTTACAAAACTATATAATATCTATGTTACCTTACATTTTCAATTAATAAAATCATTACTCACTCATTTTACTTATTCTGATTAATCAATAGTTATAAGTGATTAATGATCATATCGTATTTATTAATAAATTTCTTATTTTTTTGTTACTTATCTAGATTGTCTATACACTGAGGCACACGATTCTTAGAACTAGCTCAACCCTAACTGTGAGCCTATCTTCCAAGTAAAAATGTTCTTCATCTTCCTACCGTAATAATGTACAGTCCGCATAACGGCTCTGTGCTGACCAGTCCATTGTTTAGTATCTACACCACAAAAAAGATCTGATAATCTTAGATACACAATAAAAAAGTAGACCCAAATCACGAAGAAAATCAACCAAGAATGTCCGAGCCGCCTGACACATACGTTAGCTTATTATTATATTTATGACAAAATTAAAAGGGTACAACAAAGCACGAGAACACTACTATGTCATCATGAAATGTAGCGAGCTACGTGATTAAGAATGAAAATTCTGCCCAACTGACGCGATGGGCAGACTTTTGCCCCGGACACTTTTTGAGTGAGATTGTGCGTGTAATTAGTTTATTGTTTATCTAAGTTAAGAGTCTATATTAAAATAATTTGTGGAGCAATATCATTGGTTTTTGGGTTACAATTCAATTAATATAACAATTTGAAACATAATTAAGCTACTTCAACTAAGCAATAACCCACAAAAGTAACAGAAAGAAATTTTGTTATATATTTAGACGCTTTACATATGTCTAGACAATTCGTAGACAGGTGAGCACAGAGACTGTCATCATGTCATTCGTTCTAACTAATACTATAGGCGGCCCCCGACTCGATTACTGTGAACAGAGTCGTTTTGACTAACGTGACGGTCATTTTGTGTATACTGTTCTATACAGAAGCCAGAAATGAAAAATGTTGAATGTACCGTTCTATTGTAATATGTTTAGTTCAAATAACATATGTAATGTATGCCACAGAAAAAGATATTTAATTACTGATTCGGTCATAAATACTGCCATAAAATACAATATCGTAAATACTGCTGTTGAAACATTTTGAAAGCACAAATAACCGAGGTTAGAAGGAGAAAAGGAGGAAAAATGGACAAAAATGGAACAACAATTGATTCCATATTACTATTTTAATATTTGGTTGTATAAAACAATTTTTATACCTTCCTTCATATTTTCTAACCATATTAAAAAAACATTCAATGTATGCATGGTGGCGGTTATTTGCATCACCGTTTTAAATAACTGTTACAGTTCAAAAGTACCATTTAGCACAAAAATCATCTTTAGGACCTGATATTGTATGGGGTACATTTCCTTTTCTTAAGGCAATATCTTCAATACTGTTCTTCCCGATAAATGTATTTCCATAAACCCAACACTGCCACAGTTCTCAGCATCATCATAACTAACAACAACGGCTTACAACTAAAAAGCGACTAGAACTAAAAAATACAACCTAAGCAATTTAGAATTGTCATGTCAGTAAAAAGTAAAAGCGTAGAGGAAACTGTGCAATAAATAATCGACTATGTACAAGGTGCAAAAAAAATATTGCTGAATAAGACATCATTATAATTTAAAATTACAAATGCAGCTACATTGAATTTTATGAACAAAATATATACTTGTTATAAAGGTGTTAATTATTCAGGGAGGCAACCCGTAAAAGGAAAATCAAAATTCTTACTCATCTGTTGTCGTTAACAGTACACAACTTGAGAAGTTTATTCATTAACTGTTTGAGGTGTATATAATGTATATTTTAGAACACAAAATTACTGCCAAAAGACGTGACGTGTGATATTAGGGTCACTCATGGCGGGAGGCGTAACAAACAACTATCAGCTGTCAATCGAAACAATTATTTTCAACGAGTTGCCACTTGCGCTTCGGCCAATATGCTTCAGCCAATTTGGCCAGTGCCAACTCATTATTATTTATTTTTTAACCATCATAGACTTTTATAAACTCTTTGAACACCTGAAGGCGTCAGGAACAATAGATTTTCTATGATGTCTCAATTCCTGGCGTCAATGTGTAAATGTTATACTTTTTCAATAAAATACATAACTTGAAGAAATTATTACGTGCAGGATGGACGATTTTTATATTTTAATTCAAAACTCCAAATAGTGCATTTGTAACTCCAAATTATTAAAGTATGTATTTTTTACAATAAAATATTTAGTTTACATATCCTTTTTATACAGACATTTAGAATTTCTCAGTCAATGATAAATGAAAGCCTCTCACGGCTCGAATCAAGAAACATAAAAAACTAACAATAAAATATAATACCAATGCAACAGCATGCAATAAAATTAATACATATAACTTTTTCGTATATATTTTATCATTGATTGTGCAGTACAAAATGTGCGGTACAAACATATTGGCACTGATTAATATATTGCAATGAAGACAAAATACGATGTCTATTCAATCCAAAACCTGTAACGTATAATGACTATTTCTGTCATATTTAGAGAATAATAGATATAGAAGAAACAAAAAAAAACATTCCAGAAAATTGATCATTTGGTTTCACACTGACAATTTATATATAACTTGACTAATATACAGCTCCACAGAAACTGTCCTAATATAATCAAAAATCGTATCACTTCAACAATTATTAGGATAAACTTCCAAAGTCTTTGCTTCAATACACATGTGCACTGGTGACATCCAAATGTAGGCCTTCGTGTGATATGTTACATAAATTGAAGATTTTAATATCATCCCTTATAACACTACCGATGTTATCTGTCCTATATTTTGAATACCTTATTTGGTACAAAGCTTTCATCATCATCATCACCTAGATACTAGGTGATATTATGTGGTTAACTGATAAAATTTAATGAACTTATATTGAGATCCATTGCTGTCATTAGATTTAGTGATAAATATGAAACAACATGTGATGAAAATGTTTAACCACTGGAGTTTGAACCACGTGACATTTTTTCATAGTTCTCAGTTCCATCTGACACTCTGTAGTATCCTAGTTGAACTGAATCAGTAAGTCCCAAACCATGGACTTAAGTATCATTACACCAAGCAAGTAGATCGATAGTGTCTCCCTCATTCTCAAGTCCTCTCATGAGGTGTGAAGAAACACCCATTTTTTGAGTTGTCGAGCAATTAATAGACTTTCCACATTTCTTTTGGAATTGAAATAACAGTATAAAGTATAAGAGAGTAAAAGCTGCAAACTTTTACTTTGTGTACAGCCTATAACTGTAGTTATTGTTCAGCCTCAACTCTTAGGCACGTATTCTAGAACGAGACAAGTGTTGATTTTAAATAGAGTTAAAAAGGCGCTTTATACGATAAATAGCGCCATCTCTGTCTAACTCAATTTAAATAAAGATCAACATTGAGTCTCGTTCTAGAATACGGCCCTTAATAGGTTAAGGACTAATAAGTCAAATAAAGGACTCAATAACAATTCGGTACTTGACACTACTAATCTTTGACATCCTTTTTATGAACTGTCAAAAAGGAACGTTTCCGTATATTTTGAATGAGATTAGTGATATGTGACGTCATTGCTCACTATCATCAACTGACCTCATATTATTGGTTTCAATGTATTTAAAAATACAATATTGCAAATAACAAAAGTGATCAATGCACGACACATAAGAAAGGTGCGCTTTTATAAAAATGTGAAAATACCGAATTACACAGTGTTAGTGTAAAACTGGATGTGTATACCTAGCTGTCAAAGCCTACATTTGCAAAGTCGCCAGGCCGTTTAGGCCGAGTCCGCAGGCTGCGGTGACAGCTGCGACTCCTCGGATCAGGTCTTCCTCAACTCCACCAGCTTCACGTCTGCACGTGCAGTTATGCTTCGACTTGGCGGCGAACTTGATCACCGCTTGCGTGGAGACGAGAGGCACGTGTCGGAGGTCCAGCCTGTTGACGAAAAAGATAAAGGTTAATAATATGTCCACTGGTGAACTACGCCTCCCCTAATAATTTCCACGCGTTTATTGTCTCTTAAACTTTATACAAATAATTAAAATGTAACTACTATGAGATGAAACAAAGGGAAGGAGCTCAGCTGAGTTTGCAACGAGATCAATCCGAACATCGCTGTCTGAGATGTTGTTGGAAGGCGTTTGAATTTTGAGCTTACCTATCACAGGCATTGTATTCCTACTTTTTCGTTCAATTTTGTCTTTGTTGCAATAAACTAAAATTCAAATGTGTGGCCTGTAACCGCTAAAAGACTCCCTGAAACTCTCTCGTGTACAATTACCTGATGAGGTTGGGACAGCGCGCCAGGTGGTCCAGCGCAGCTTCAGTCAGCAAACGGCATCCCGCCAACGACAGCCGCTGGAGTCCATGATGAGCCAGTTGGGCAGCGCCCGCGTGTCAGTCTCGCACACGACGACGCGTCCAACTCGCATAGTTTTGGCAATGCCTGTATACATTGTGCTTTATTGGAATCTTTGTTTCGTTACAATAGTGATTAAAACTGTGTGATCGACTGATCGTATATTAAATGCGCAAAATGAAAGTTTTGAATTAAAAACTACGAAATAATAATTAACTATAGTACTTGCGTTGAAGGATGGTATAAATTGGTTTCAATTTTGATAGTTGCCGCGAGTTACAAATAATGACGACTACGTCATTATTTGTAATGAAATACTAATTTCAACTGAATCACATCCATTATAAAATCATTAATAACTGTAGTAAATTAAATTAAACGCGGCCGAAATGCAACAACGTTATAATCGACTTGTACCGTGTATTGTATATTATACTTGCGCAACGTATCTCACGTCGTGTTTGTGTATGCGAGCGCGTGCGCATACTTGTGTGTATATTTGTAAGTATGCGCGAGTGTATATATGGCCGAGTGTAGTTTGTGTGTGCGTGCGTAAGTGTAAACGTGTGCATATGTATGTGTTGTGCGTGAATGTGGTGTGTGTGTGTGTATGTGTTGTGAGTGAGTGTGTTGTAAGTGTATGTGTGTGCACCGCGTGTGTATTCACCCGTGTGTCTGTGTGTGTATGTGCATGTAATCAACCGTGTAAATGAGTACGTGTGTGTGTTGTTATATCCTCGTACCTGGACGACGTATCGCATGGCGACATCGGTGACGTCAGTCCCGGGCAGTCGCAGCATGGCGAGCGCGTGCGGCCTCGACGGTTCCGAACCCACGGGCGCCTCGCCCTCTCGTGTGCCTATATGCCCGTGTGTATATTCTGTGACTGTCGGCCTGTGTCTGTGTGAATGCATGTGTGTGTGTGTGTGAATGTTTGTGTGAATGTGTGTGTGTGTGTGAATGTGTGTGTGTGTGTGTGAATGTTTGTATGCATGTGTGAATGTGTGTGTGTGTGTGTGTGTGTTAGTGTGTGTGTGTGTGAATGTGTGTGTGTGTGAATGTTTGTATGCATGTGTGAATGTGTGTGTGTGTGTGTGTGTAGTGTGTGGTGTGTGTGAATGTGTGTGTGAAATTAGATGTGTGTGTGTGTGTGTGAAATTTATGTGAATGTGTGTGAATGTTTGTGGATGTGTGTATGTGTGTGTGAATGTATGTGCAAGTGGATGTGTGAATGTGTTTGTGAGAATATATGTGTAAAAGAATGCGTGTGTGTGTGTGTGTGTGTGCGCGCGCGCGCGGTATACCTGTACGACGTATCGCATGGCGACATCGGTGACGTCGGTGCCGGGCAGGCGCAGCACGGCGAGCGCGTGCAGGCGCGACGGCTCGGCGCCGCGCGCGCCCCCGCCCGGCCGCGCGTGCTCGGGCGGCGCGAGGATGCCGCGCAGTTTCGCGTCGTCGAGGCATCGCGCGAACGACAGGTCGAGCGATGTGAGCGGCGGACACGAAGCCGACCGGAGCGCCAGCGCTGCCTCGGCGGGGGAGCCCGCCAGTGACAGCGAGCGCAGTGTCGGCAACCGCGCCAGCAGCCTGCAAACAAATTATGAGTTCATGATGTGTTTTTATGTATGATTTGGGGTTGCGCGCGCAACTGGGAGGACTCCCGCGCTTTTGTATCTTGCCATTGCCTTGCATACCGTTGTTTTATTAGCCTCAATACATCTCAGTTTTTAACGTAGAGTGACGTCAACGGAGGGGGTAATACGGCGACATATGAGGCGGAAACTGACAAAAAAATCTAGTAGAAAAGCGCGATGATGAGAGAAATAAGCCACTTGGATGACTTAGTCCCAGGGTGTTTTCAATAGATTATGCTAAAAAATAATTAAAAATTCGCATGTTGCAGACTGCAGTCAGAAGTTATAAACTAAAACAGCCTGTTTTCGGATGATTCTTTTTTTATGTTAGCATTTTCCTTCCAGTTTAGCTAGTGTAGCCCCTGCGAGCAAGCCAACGAATGATAAAGAGCGTAGTATTGACTTAATACACCAGCAGACTCACTTAGTGAGGCCAACGGGTAACACAACCAACCAAAACGCTAATTGTACGACGGCATATTATTGTTCTATGTAATTTCTAGTATTCGGTAATAAGGTTGATTCTGCGTTGTATAATAATTTTCACATATTTGTAAAAGATTACCATGCTAGCTGCCTCCTCGCCAGATGGCACCACTCGAGGCCGAGCGATACGGGCTGCCGACGGGCGATGCCGGCCAACTGCGCCGCTGACACGCGGACCTGCACGAACGACATGCTGCGCCACAGCGACGGGTCGATCTGTACAAACAAAACATGTTACTATATTTAATAACAACACCTAAATTATTACTTTTGTAATTTGCAATATTTCTGTCTTTAACCAGTCTTCACCAATGACTTTTTGCGAAGTGTTGGTTCAAAGTTTACAAAACGATCGCCAAGATAGGAACTCCATTCCAGATCATATCGCCTTCAATTTTATCGGTTTATAGATGCATTTGCGCCCATTCATACTTTTTAATAAGGCGAGTTTGCCAACTTCCTCTTAACAATAAGATCATATCACCAAAGTGACACGCTCTCTTCATCTGTTGAAACTTGTTAATCAACGACATGACACTGTGTCCATGGCTTTACCAAACAAGGACTGACTTGCAGTGGATAGTCACCCACTGAAAAAGCCATGACTATTAGAAGACTGGCATTTACTCACCATGCTATTGGATTCGCGTAGTATGATCCATATTTTTGTAGTATTGTAATAATTTTACTAGGTAATAGACTCGATATTGAGTCGTCTAGGTAGGTACTACCGCAATGATTTCGTCCAGTGAAATAGAAGTGCTATGCACTTTTTTGTTTCAGAATGAGGGCACTGTAGGTAGCGATATTACAGGGTATAGGAGACCCAACCTCTGTTGTCTCTGGTGACGAGCGCAGTGTGGCATTGATGAATAATAATAACAGTCTATCAGTTGTTCGTCTCCTCGAATGCCGCTTTGTCGTGGTCAGGCGTATCACTTACCACCAGGTGAACGTCCTGACCGTCTGAACACTTTGAAACATTAAATCATTGTACTGACCGAATACTCAGCCCAGGCCTTGCAGACTAGCGCGCACACGGCTAGATCGTGAGGCGTCAGTTTGGCGAACACACAAAGCATCGCCTCGCGGTCCAGCCACGGCGATCCAGGCACACCCGCGCTACTCGCCATTGGGGCCGGCCGGATCGGATACAGAGGCTTCTTTAGACCCTGCGGACAATACTATATATAACTTAGGCCAGTATTCTATAACGAGACTCAGCGTTGAGCTGTACTTAAGTAAAGTGAGAAAGGGATTGCGCTCTATACGATTCATAGCACCGTCCTTTTCTAACTCAATTAAAGTAACTATCTACGTTGAGTCTCGTTTCAGAATACGGGCCTTATTGTGAAATTATTAGTCAAAGTCATAGAGGCAGCTAATTTAGTGACAGTCTTAGTCAAAAATTCACGGAAGGAGTTATTATTCACAACAAAATTGAGTGATATTCTGACTCAATTCGACAACAAGTAAAATTGCAGTTTATTGAAAATGAACACATTGACAAACATTATTCCAAGAAAACACTTAAGCCAATACCAAGAGAAGTATTCAAGCACACAAATGTTTGTAACGCACCGAAATCTAACCCGAAACATTTGGTGTGGTTACTTTTAGTCTACTCCAAAACTGTCAGGTTGTACTATGATCTCCACGCTTGGCAGGCAGATTGGGATAGCTATGAAAGATTAGATTCAATGAGACAGAATGCTGTGCTACTCGTTATCTTCGAAATGTGTCCGTAAGACGCCTTTTAAGGCATCCATGGGAAGAGCAAGGTTTGTGACAATCGTTTTCTAAATTATCGTCACCACCATACAAGACAATACTATGTTGTTATATTAAAATCACTTACAATTTCAACTCACAATTACAGCATCCAACCGTTGGGTTGTTGAATCGCCTCAATGGTAGAGTAAATTGGGAAAGCTTTTTTTCATACACAGCGCTATCTAGCCCCATTTTAAGCGCAGAGCTTGTAGTTCGGGTACTAAATAACTGATAAACATTCTTATACTTTTTTTTGTAAATATATACTTATGAGGTCGAAGCCGCAGACAGTAGTGAAAAACATGGACCCGCTACTTGACTCCGTAATTGCCGCGCGCCGGCCGATACATAAACAAACGATAAGGATCGAGTTCTGAGAATTGCTGACTCAAGTTATGTTTTTATAACTCAAAATGAATGGGGCTTTGTATTTAAACCAAATGGTGTTTGAATACAATGTTTAGAATTTTATAATAGGGCTGTGAACATTTGGGTACGCGAAAATTTCGCGAATTAGAAAAGGGTGATATCGCCCGCGCGACCAAAAGCATTTTTTTTAAGGGCGCTCTCACGCATATGCGGCTTCAACCGGATGTTACACATACAAACACTATTACAAACAAATGCTTGTTCATGCATACAAATGTTTGTAATGCCGGGGATCAAACCCAGAACCCTTGGTGTAGCCGACGTTTCGACCATTACACCGCATGAGTCGTGGGTGTCTAGTGATCTGTAATGGTCGCACCTTGGTAGAATGGTGGGTGAGCTGTAATGCGAGGTGAGCCCGTAACGCGTGCTTTTTCGGCGCATCGTCTTCATCGCTCGCGCGCCGCTTCTTGGCCATCGGCTCCCAACTCTCGCCACCCTCGGCGCCAGTACCACCTTCTTCTTCTCGCTTTATCTCTGAAAACACGTTCGTTCTATGATAATTGGCTTCCGGGTACTCTGGCATTACTCGTAAGGTGATATAATTAGCTGCAAAAGTGTTGGAATGCAGTTATGTAGTGGTACTATTTCCTTATAGTAATATTTATTTATCTTCCACAATAACGGATTTTAAGTAGGAAAAAACAAAATTAAGTGGCAGACTGAATTCAGAAATATAGCTAATACAGAAACTGACTATTTTTCAAAGGCTACTTTTTTGATTTTGATAACTGGCAGGCATTAATATACAAATCTGTACCGTCTTCAGTTTTTATATGCGGCACATCATTCTTGTTCTCGCTGTCGGATCCAGTTTCTGATTTCACCGTTGTAGACCCCGGTGGCCCTGGCAATTTATGCTGAAAAATAAAACAGGTAATTTAGTTTCGGCATTACAAGAGATTTTAATAAAAATGCAAATCTCCAGACCTAGAAACAATAAATTATGATATCGCCACCAATGATCACTTGTTACTCCATTGTAGCTACATACATATGGTGAACATAAAACACTGACAAAATGGGAATTTACTAGCCACAATGCCAACTTGCCGCAACACACAAGAACTTAACTCTCCTATTCCACAGGACTATAACTGGTACCGAGCTAGACGACTCGGTATCGAGCCTACGATACTAAAATAATAAGCTACTTACGTTGAATACGGTCATCGAAGAATGATGGTGTGCTAGGGAGCCGTTGTTGAGATCGGAGCCGACACTCACTCGCCGTAATTCCGAAGATTTCTGCGCGCGCGAAGTGACGAGGCTGCAACAAATCAAATAATCGAAATCGGTCACATAACACCTACAGTCAATTCAATGCGCGTTACTGGGATAAAGGGTCTTGAATAGTGTTGTCACGTTTCCCGATCAACGAGGAACGTCCCGATTTTGAGGAGTCTGATGACACGTCCCGATTTGTACCTTATCGGGACGCTAAACAGGTCGGATAATTAAAAATGAAAGTTTTGTCATAAAACTGACACAGTACTATATAATTAATAATGGCACACATCAGCTCACATAACACTTCTTTAGTTAAATGTCCCGACTTGCGATATGTACCGATTTAAATCAAATCGGACCTGGCAACAATAGTCTTGAAAGACGATGGAAGGGCCCGGCGACCAGTATTTATAAAAACTTTTTAGAACCTTTCTAAAAAGTAGTCTACTAATCTAAAAAGTGCATTCGATTAAATACCATTTATTAGTACTAAGGATTTATTTTTTGGCATCAACATAAGCCTACTATATCCCAAATCCCACAGAGGTCAGGCCTTCTCTCACAGCATAGATCTTTCGTATTAAGCATACGTCTTTAAGAGCGTAAATAATTATAAGGAGAATAATTTATAAAAACATTATTGAGTGATCTGATATGGGTTTCTAACCCATTGATTGCCGGAAATCCAGACACATTAGAAAATCTATTGTGTCTGGCGCCCTAAGGAATCACTGGCGGTCAAAGGGTTAAATATCCCCCATAAAGTTAAGAAACTCTAACAAAGCGAAGTATCATGGTGGTCACCTTGTAGTCGTGATTGAGGCCCATAGTGGTGCACGTGGGGCACTCCCACGAGTTGGGCAGATCCTCGTTGACCTGACCGCCGGGAGGCACGCACGCCGGGTGTACTATGCTATAACACACGGAACATTCGCGCAGCGACGACGGGCCGTTGCGACCTGCAACCACAAAATATAATGTTTAATGACATATTCTTATAAAACAACTAGCTTCCCTCGGTATTTCACGCGGTATAAGATTCTATTCTCCCGGAGTAAAACATAACATAAAAGCGCGCAGCTAAAGCGACGCGCGACCGCCGCGCGGTAAAACATTGCTTTATTTTCTAAACTAAAAAGTATTTTCTAAATTAAAAGTAGCCTTTATTTTTCCTTATTATATCAGGTTCCTGCCAAAAAAAGACTGGTTCAAATCGGTCAACCGTTCCAGAAATTAACCGGAAGAAACAGACAGACCACAATTTAAAAATAAACGTTTTGGTCTATGTACCGTAAATATGTATATTCATATGCATGAAGAAAAAAATCTTATTTTAATATTACAAACACTTAAATTTTATAATTAAGAACACAATAACGTCATGATTGAGATTTTTGATTAAAATCAAGTGTCTATATTGTATAAACTAGACATGGCCTTCTCTAATGACTTAAATGATTTGATGGATCTCGGGCTATAACCGGCCGCGCTGGCCGAAGCTGGTAGAAAACTCATTTTACATGGAAAATCTTTTCCAATAATAAAATATATCAGTTAACCCAATATCAAATAATATTATATTTGGATGCAGGGATGACATATTATCAGTAAAAACATAACTAAATGTTAAACAAAAGTGTGTCTAATAAACGTCGAAAAAAACGTAGTGTACAGCAACATAGCCATCTCATTACACAACTCTACAATATCATACTTTAGTTTCAACGTTATTCAATCATTTAACATATAAATTTAAAGTTTGTGCATTCCTATATAAAGTGTATAGTTACCGGAGTTACCCTTTGCCTGGGGCGCGACTGGCGTCTGCATCCAACCGTCCAAATGGCAAACCGCGCAAGACGCCGTTACCGGTAACATAGGCTGAAAACATAAATAAAGAAATATATATTGAGTTCAGGTAAGGTTTCTGTTAAAATTCCAAGCTATATAAACTTCGATTTCGAAAATCGATTTTCAATGTTTCACATAAAGCTCATATTGTGTACCATGAATCGAGACAAAAAAAACTTTTAAATCTAAACAATTCGGGTTAATGGTTAAACGTCGGTGGCTCAGTGGTGTGGACTGTCGCATTCCGATCGGAAGGGCGCAGGTTCAAATCGCGCCACGTACCAATGTTATTACAAATTTTCGAAATTGTATGTACTATCCGACGCTCTAACGGTGAAGGAAAACATCGTGAGGAAACCCGAGATGAAGTGATGATGATAGTAAAGTTAGTTACTTGGTTCGCATTGGCAGGCTGTTCGCAAACCGAAACGAACATGAATAAAAATCGATACTCAGTTGTATATAAATGATTCACAGTTATACATAAATGCAGCACTTAACAATGGATGTAACTGATATGTACTTCTTCATAGTAAATTTTATAATAGGTATACCTGTAAACATTGTCGCATAATACAAGTTTGTTTAGCGCGGCCGAGCCCGCCAAACTTGACCATGTCGTGGCAGAACACACACTCGCCACAATCTGTGCGTTGACAAGCTTCACACTTCTTGCATCTGCAATTAGGCATAGTCATTATTTTGATTAAATTCCCAAATAATGAACAAACAATTTGTCACAGATAATTCATTAGGGTTAATAAGAAAACGATGAGCTATTAAGTCGTCACTGGATGACGACTTAGTTGTTGTCATTATTTATTTCGAATGAACTTCCCACAAATTCATTAGTACCTTACACATGCTTTTTTCGGAATGACTTATCGGCGTTGGCCGCAGGTGGCCTTCACAGCTTCACCGGACAATTGGCGAGCGGAGATGGATATCAGCCCAAAAATGTATGCAACGAGCCTAAGGCACGTGCGTATGGTTGCCGTGTATGAACGGCAAGATGGCGTCTTATTTTAATCATTTCTATTAGTTACCAACCAAACCGCATTGATCCCGTATGGTGTTGCCATACAACTAAGTAAGAAGTATGACTAAGGAGTCATACTGTTTTGAATTATTTTAAAGTAACATTACATTAAAACCAAATAAATGCTGTCAAAATACAGTTTGATAGCAGAAATTTTCGTATAAATGGAAATGTGTATTGATAAGTTAATTACCTCTGCCCTCCTAAAGAAGAGTGCATGAGTCGGGTTTTACAGAAAATTGACTTAGGACTTTTGTATTTTTTTATTGTTAGTCATAATGGATTTTGAAAAGATCTTAAGTAAATTTGCTCAAAAAACCAACTTGTTGTACTCTTCGTTAGGATGGCAAACCTACTAAAATGTTAAGGTGTAAATCACCTGGTACGCCGACGGCGCGGTGCACTGGACGCGTGGTCGGGCCTCGGTCGGGGCGCACCACCGCGACCACCGCCTCTGCCACCGCGACCACTCGACTGCCTACGCTCGCCAGATACAACTTCGTCTGGACCTGGTGACACATGTGGTATTAATACCAGACTATATTTAGTTGATATATGAGAAAAAACAAAGAAAACAAAGATGTTATGCAAGTAAACTAGAAAAGTTTTGGAGCATCTTTCGTGTTAGCTAACTCCGTAAGGAATTTTATTAAAATCACTTTATACATTATATATGCTTTATTGCGTCGATGGCTCAATGGTGTGGACTGTTGCCTTCCGATCGGGAGGGCGTAGGTTCAAATCCCGCCACGTACGTGTTTAAGAATTTCTAAATTATAAAATGTACGTTATCCGACACTCTTACGGTAAAGGAAAACATCGTGAGGAAACCTGCGCTCGCTTACGAAGAGATTCAAAGGTTGTGCGCCATATACACCCTACACGAACCTATCGTGTCCCTCAGTGGGGGACGTATAATGAGCTGAACTGATGATATGCTTTAACTGCGATATATCTATACGTGCCACAACTACCAAGACGTACCTTTTAACACGGGCACCCCAGTGATAGCCAAGTTCTGCTTATCGTGCCGATGTTGCTCCACCAAGGTGCGGACGTCACGCACTAACGCGATGGGGTCCGACAACAGCTCTGGCACAGACTTGCGAGCCGCCGGCAATTGGTGGAGGTACATCACTATAGCCTGCGATACATAAAAATCTTATGAGTTCACTTCAACACGTCTTCTGCACTGAGTTAAAATTTGCCAGTGAGTCGAAAGATAAAGTCTAAAACATGTTTCAGGGGCATCTTTTGAGTTGGGAATTCGAGTTACGTCGAACATTTTGCTGGTTAAATAATTAATATTTAATTTGTGATGGTAATATATACTGGGCAAAGGGTAAAAAGTATGTTAAATAATATAGTAAAATTACTGTTAATTATTACAAAATCACAACATATTTAAGATCATCATGGACCTTTTATGGTGAAAAGCTATATCAGACAACAGAGTAATTCCTTCAATGATAATAATCAAGACTGATATGAAACAAATACTTTAAGTTACCAAACACAAACCTCAAGCAATATGTCTTTAAATCACATACAAATGTGAACTCTACAGCGCTTACCTTAAGACCGTGAAGTTCATTCTGCGTAAGGTGCACGTGTTCCTTGGGCGCAACGAGAGGCGGGCTCTGTCCCTCGGCGGCCAGGTGGGAGCGGCCCAGCAACGCGCTCACATACCGGTCCAAAACGTACCACAGCATCTCTATGAAGAATGGGTACCGGAATTTTTGCGGTACCTGTATTTCAGAAAGATTTTTTTACAAGGTGGTAGACTTGGTACTGAGTTGTCTAGATAGGTACCGCCGCAGTGCCAGATATCGTCCCGTGGAACAGAAGTGTTATGCACTTGGGGATAAGGGCACTGAAGGTAGTGAAATCACCGGGTATGAGAGACATAACATCAATTGTTTTGGGTGACGGGCGCAGTGCGGCTTTGATGGAAGATAATAACTGTCTATCAGTTGTTGGTCTCCGTCAATGCCGCATAGTCATGATTAGACTTATCAATTACCATCAGGTGAGTGTTCTGACAGTCTTGTACACTTATAACATAAAAACTGCCTTCGTAATCTATAAGTACAGCGTTGGGCTTAGATTGATGCGTGACCCAAAGTTCGTAGGTTCGAATCCCGCAGGAATACACCACTTTCGAACTTAACCTAGTTTGGTTAGGAAATTGCACACTGAACCACCCGATTGACTGAAAAGAAAGATGATTCCGTGCTCCGGAGGGCACGTTCGTTAAGTTTCGTTCCTGGCTACAATGTTAGTTAACATCCATCAATCCACACTGGGCCTGCGTGGTGGGTTTCGTCACAATCTCCCCACAGCTATTTTGCGGGGGAACGGCCCATTTCAAGGAACAGGCCCGTGCCTTACAATGGGCAATTTTAGGCAGATGATGAAAGTTTTTTCAGATCAAAAGACGTTAGTTGTGCGTCATGCCGATATAGGCTGTTCGAGTAGGCTAGTGATACAGCCAGTCTGAAACGGTAATAGTTTTCTAGATGGGTAGCGAGAAATATCGCATTAAAACTCCAGCCCTAATAGAAAGCTTTCCATATGCCTCTATTTTTTATAATAAGCTTTAATGTTGCAGCTTAGTTAGCAAATATATCGGATAAACAGAGTTATTGTTTGATTTAATGTACAATACCTTAGTAACGTCTTCAACTTGCGCGATTTTCAGTTGTTTCTCAATCCCAAATTGATGCAAGAAATTGCCGCCAAACACAAGTGAGTCGCTTGGAGTATAAACGGCATGTATCCATCCAGTCGGAATAAAGAAAGTGTGACCTGCTTGCAACTGGAAATAAATTAATAATGTGTATTAATTATTTTAACGGTTAATTAATAATATTTGATTATTTGATAAATGATCAAATATTATTAATTAAACCGTTAATCTAATTAAATCAATATCACTAAATGAAATAAATAATTGAATATCCGTGTGTTTTATTAAACTAAACAGCTTTTCGCGAAATGCACATGAATGAATGAATGTATTTTAGCACAAAACCTAAAAATTTATTTAAAATATTTTCTGTACCTACGTCATGTTATTTTCGTGTAGAACGATTTTAATAGAACTTTGTTAATGTTATAAGAAACAACTAAGGCTTTAATTATACGCCGACGAAATCGCAAACACAGTACATTACCAGTTATTTTCTACAAAGGTATTTTAGGTTCACTTAAATACTTACATGGACTCTGATACATTTCTCAACGGTATCTCCAAAGAAAACATCAGACTGCTTTCCAGACAACACCCACTTTTCATAAAGCTGAAGATTCTTTTCTGTAGGAGGGATGAGCCAGAACACTTTTGCTCCTGAAATAATAATATTACGAAATTAATAAATATATAATAAATTTAATACGATAAGAAAATAATATTTCATTTAGGCAAAAAATTATTGTGGTTCTAAACTGGCTGAAGATTAAATTCTAAAAAAATAATACCAAATCGATGACGTAATCAATGTATAAATATAATAAAAACACCTAGTTATATGAATGATCGGAATAACTTACCCCTTAGTATATGGTACCAGACTGAAGTACCCCCGAAATCAATATGGAAGTCTGTGTAGCATCCTTTCACGGACATGAGGCAATATTTCTGTACTTTGGGGTACATCATGTCACCAGGCGCGTTGGTAGATTCGGTCTGAATACAAAAAAACTTAAAGTAGGTAGCACACCTAAAAATATGTAGATTTAATTTAATACACATAATAAGTATGTCTAAATCTGTCCTAACCTATTTATTGGTTATGGCCTCATGAGCAAGTAAAGTAAGCTAGCGTTGGTGGCTCAATGGTGTGGACTTTTGCCTTCCGATCGGGAGGGTGCAGGTTCAATTCCAGCCACGTACCAATGTGTTTTAGAATTTTCGAAAATATACACCTTATCCGATGCTCCTACTGACCAATCCGTACTGGGCCCTCGTTGACGACTAAGGCCTACACACGGGTAGGCTCGTGCCTCTCGGTGGTGACGTATAATGAGCTACATGATGAAGAATTACATATGGTTTTCTTAAAAAATAAAACTTCCGGGTTGGATTTGTGTACTGCATGGATAGTACTAAATATTCTCCTTAACCCTACGTCGCATAGTTCAAGTCGTTTAGTGGGCGTAAAATCACACTGTCTATGTCCACTATGTATTATACTGACCTGCTGATCCTTCAAATGCCTCGGCCAGACAGTGTCCACCCAATCTATCTGGCGCACGATCCTGGGAGCCTGCACGTAGTTCTCGAGGCGCGTGTGCGAAAACTCCAGCGAGATGACATTCAGGAGACGCTCCTTGTTCGGATCGTCGTAGTAACGTTGCCAATCCTGTTTAGATAGTTTTCATATATACATCTAATCTTTAAGAATGTAGGAGACAAGATACAATTAATGTCTGGAAGTCAGGAACCTGATGCCAATAAACAACTTTAGTAAAATTGCTCCTCTATCCGTTTTCAGCCTAATAGGTACGTTAACTGCTAAACAAAGGCGTCCCCTAGACTTTCACAATCATTCTTTTTAACTTCGGGAAACACGAAGACAGACTTCATAGATTTTACATTTCTTTCTGGATTTTAAGAGTTAACAAAAGTTTATAAATAAACATAATAACCACATTATTTTTTAGTTCTATGCTTTATTTTATAATCACGCCTAGTGGGTCTTTAGCGTTCATATATTTTATTAATCTACAACTCTATGAAACAATATTTAAACGCAAAATTTTACATTTCAATACGATTCCCTCATATATCTGCAGCCATATGCCAACGAGCAAGTGACTAATCAAAATCGACGTCCGCTCCCATCATCGGTGGACTTCGTCGCGATCCCCTTTAAGTTCGTGCAGTCGGCACAGTCCCTACTCATATAACCGCTTCTGGATATGTTTTGAAGATATATACTAGGTCACCTAGCCCTCGCAATTCCCTAAGCTGAAGTTCGAGGCTTAACAACGCACTTAAGACTCGGTGTTTTTTGTAAGGATGACAGCAATCTGCGCTCGCCCAGTGAAACTGTAAAAGCCATCTACGGCCAACAAAAGTAGGCAAAGAATTAAAAGGCAAGTGACCAGCCCGTCCTCAGTAGGGTTGCCAAGCGTCTGGATATTGCTAGATATCCAG
Source organism: Leucinodes orbonalis (assembly GCA_019425675.1). Lineage (NCBI taxonomy): Eukaryota > Metazoa > Arthropoda > Insecta > Lepidoptera > Crambidae > Leucinodes > Leucinodes orbonalis. The sequence goes on from PQWD01009233.1 coordinate 224,602, forward strand.
ACGCTAAGGCTTTTTGATTTGCCTGTCCAGCTAAAATTTACGAGGTCAAGAACCTGTCCGGCTTTAAAAACATCGAAATATTTTTCTTAAATAAAATTCCTAACAATGCTGCCTATAACTATATCATCATCAGCAGCCTATAACGGCCCACTGCAAGGCCTTACGCACAGTGTATCGGAAGACAATGCAGTGCATCCGGTCTTATTATCCACAGGTTAGGCCTGACAACCCTAGCCATTCGCTCACCTTCATAGTCAGGCCCGGCCATTACGTATGTGCTGACACCCCTAGCTGTATAGCTCACCTTCATAGTCATCTCGATGTTCTTTTGCGTGTTGACATCCATGACGTCGAGCATGCGGCGGGAGCCGACGCACATGCGCACATCGTTTACCGTGAAGTTGCTCGTCGGCACCCTGCGAACGAAGCGGGAATTACAGCGGCAACTTGACAACGCGCTTTATCGCAAGTTTTCGAGGGTCTTATATTTGTGTTATCGTTTCTAGGGATGGCGAAACCGGTCGTAAAACTTGCGATTCTTTATACAAATCAAATAACAGATTACAATATACATTTTAAGTAATATTATGTAAAGTTATTATGTATCATCTCCCGTATGTGCAGATATCGCGAAAATCTGTTATTGAGCGGCACTACGAGGACCATACATACAATGTAAAAAAATAAGTCTGATCCATTATTTTGTCATTACGTATATAACTAAATGTGACAACAAGTGTCGTGACTTTAAAAATTACGTTTTAATACTCAAAGTTACATTAATAGCTTTAGATATATATGGGTTCTCAAACTATCATAACCAAAGTTAATAAGGAAATAACTGCTTGTGTCAAACAACGAAGATGGCCCATACTTACACTTACCTGAATGAAATCACTTTAGTTTCATCTATACATATTAATAAAAATAGGTCTGTGTTTGTATGCATATGAATATACACACACTAAAATACCTTTTTTTGTCTGCCTGTTTGTTATTTCGAGTAATCTCTGAAACGGCTGCACCGATTTGGACGAGACTTGTTTTTTGGCAGGTAGCGGATGTAATAAGAAAAAACTAGGGCCACTTACATTTTTGATAATACTTTTTATTTTAGAGAGATAATGTACAGCGACTAAGCGTACTTATGAAGCTTATAATAATTAGCTGACACCCTGTATAAACACAAAGGCTACATTTTACTTCGGGACACTTCATACGGCGGGGCACAGCGAATAATATATAAATTCAGTAAATACGTAATTAGGAAAAAATAGTTTTTAATGAAAAAGTACAATGATTGAATTTAAAATTACTCATACAGCTCGCATCATTGTTATTATTATGTGTTATTGTGCCCAACAAAGTCTATAATGATCTTTTATATTTATGGTAGAACTTTACAACATTATAGGGAGCAATAAATATTGAGCACACGTCCCTCCCAAAACATGGGCCCTAAACGCCCGTCGCATGATTATGTCATCGACCTCAGTGCCCACCAAATTGCATCCCAGGAACCCAAGCGGATATCATTGTAGCCAACTGCATGGAAACTTTGTCCGCACATGCGCAATGGCGACTTCCACAGCTGGAGGCGTCGGCACCACGGCCCTGTCGGCATTCAGCCCGCGCCTCGGGTGCGGGCGTGAATTCTCCACTACACCGTGCGAAAAGCCGCCAACTTTGCGACGCGTAAAAGCACTCGACTACAAGAAAATGGCGGAATATATATATGCGCGAATTTAATCATATCTTCCCCATTAAAATTGACATCCTCACAATTTCACAAATCAAAATGGATAATTCCTAGTACGTGGATAATGAACGATCGTTATAAATTCATTACAATACATAACGAGTGCATAACACGCGCATCATCTTATTGCCCATTAACCTTACAAATGTGCAGTTTAAATGGTTCAACATTAACTGTATGACTTTAATGAAAGAAATAGATAGATTCGTCAACTCTTGTGCAAATGGAGATATTGACATGGCACTATTGATTGACAAGAGGAAACATGATTAAACACATTATACATAATTATTGAAATTTACAGTTCAACAACTAAACTCGCGTGCAAGTAAATCGACTCAAGCCTCAAGTACGCATAACAAGTGATATAACTAAAAAATGCCTTATTATACCTCTATATAATGTTTTACATAATTAAAGCCTAGTAATTGAGCTTTAAAATGGTGTAAGTTGCATGAAAATCGATTCAGTAGTTTAGTAAAAAAGGTTAATGTAAAAAATGTTGAAAATTCATACAATTTCACAGTATGGGGTTATTGTGTTTAAATGAAACAAAATGTGCGTAAGATAAAAAAATATTCGTGTCAATATTTGGTATTCCCTCCTCTAGCTCTGATCACTGCTCTCATGCGATTCTTCATCGACCTTATCAACTTTTTAATGGATGATTGTGGTATTCGACCCACTCTTCTACCAACGCAGTCTTGAGCTCATTGATGTTTGTCGGAGCTGGATTCCTCGCTCTAACTTTCCTTTTGAGCTCGTCCCATATGTGCTCAATGGGATTTAAATCGGGGCTGAGCGCTGGCCAATGCATAGTGTGAATTCCAACTTCGTTCAGGAAATCACGTGTGGCCCGAGCAGTGTGACATCGGGCATTGTCATGCATCAAGATGAAATTTTCCCCAATAAAGCCTTGATAAGGGACAACTTGATCCAGTAGAACATTTTCAATGTAACGATCACTGGTCAGACCTCCTCCCCGGCCTCCCCCAGGAACGAAAACAAGGTCCGTTTTGCCTTCTAAGGAAATTCCAGCCCACATCATGCAAGATCCGCCACCATATGCAACGGTTTCCACAAAGCAGCACTGTGAAAACCGTTCACCGGGACGACGGTATACCCGACCTCTCCTGTCGCTGCCATGGAGACACATCCTCGTCTCATCTGTGAACAGGACTGACTGCCATTGCTCTATGCTCCAATCCAAATGTTCTCGAGCAAAGTGAAGGCGTGCTTGACGATGAGCTGTGGTCAACTTCGGGCCTGTAGCGGGTCTTTTCGGAGTAAGGTTAGCTTCTTTCAACCTTCTTCTAACTGTCCACTGACTGACAGTCACCCCGCGAACTTGACGTAGCTCCTGCTGCACATCTACGCCGGTAAGGTGTCGATTTCGGAGAGAGGTCGAGACCAAAAACCGGTCGTCACGCTCCGAGGTGCACCGGCGTCGGCTGGTATTAGGCCTCCGAGTGAAGCACCAGTCTCTTGAAACCTTCTGTATACTCTCGAGACAGCGGACTGACTCATATTCAAACGACGAGCGACTTCTCGCTGGTTCAACCCTTCTTGCAACAGGGCAACGACTTGAGCGGCTTCTTCAGGTGTTGTATCCATAATTTTCTTCAAATGACGGCTTTAATTTGCAGAGATGTATTCAGGTCAACGTCTAATGAGCGACTGATAAGAAAAAAACGATTACAGGGGTTTTATAGGGGGTTGTGTCGCGCAAGTTGTGAATAGAGCGCAGAGCAGTTTACGGGAGGTTGCGTTCAGTTGCATTCTAAGTACAAGTGTTTATTTAAATTACTGATATTATGCTACCATTTGAAAGCCTAATTACTAGGCTTTAATTATGTAAAACATTATATAGAGGTAAAATAAGTCATTTTTTAGTTATATCACTTTTTATGCGCACTTGAGGCTTGAGTCGATTTACTTGCACGCGAGTGTAGTAGTAGTAGAAGTATATGTCCCTAGTAAGAAAAATGGTTTGGAATAAATCTAATGCATTCTTTAAAATATATATAATGTATGAACCTATATTGATTATTTTTCTTTGTTTAATATCCCCACTGAAGACGGGTTTAAATAACGTTAGAATAATTTTTTCTTAATCTTCTGGTATCTGCAGAATACCAGTGCCGTTACGGTTTAAGCTGAGCGATCTGAGAAATTCATAACGGTACTAAATATATTTTTAGGAAATATTCTATTGTCTAAGTTTTTTTTTTGTATTTTTGGTACCAAAATTAACTTTTCTATTCTATATGTTTCTCATAATTTTTAAACCTTCTAATATTTTTCATTTGCGTTTGTTATTTATGCGACATTTCGCAAAAGCCCATGTGTTTCTTTGTTTCGTTTTTCTGTTATGAGTTTCATTTCATTATAAGAAGATGGATTTAGTCTGACAAATGTAATCCTAATTCAATAACTTCCTTGGACAGTCAACTGTACATACCTAATTCAACAAAAATTAATACCCCTTATAATCACTTTTTTTTTGTTGTTAATGAATTTAAAATAGACCAGACCTATGAACGGTATTTTATTAACGATAAATCGACTGGTCCGAAAAACAGTTGGTTGAGTACAACAAACGACTGCTATTAAACTGAGAAATCTAATTTAGTCAAGATAGTGCAAAATGCTGTTGACCTCTGTAATGTCACTTCGTAAATGACACTGTTAGATTAATTATTTGCTCTCGATTTTGAAACAAAGTCTAGTCCGAAGTCCCTTAAACTATTACCCTTAAATGAGAAAAACATTAAAATAAATTATAGGTATGACTACATTAGCAAATATTATCTATTTCTTTCTGTCTGGATATTCTCACCTGATCGGAAACATTCTAAATCTAGGCACATGCCATTCCTCAAGAATTACCTAGGTACTATATAGAGCCTTGGTAAATCCATGCGGTGTAAAGTTTTATCAAATAATTTTGCAGTTACACATTCTAATGTCATAGTGTCGACATATTTTTTAACTTATAGTTTAAAATGAATCTCCGAAAAAAAAATATATTTCATCTTTACAGAATATATGTATGTAAATAGTTTTATCAAATAATTTTGCAATTACACATTCTAATGTCATTAAGTGTCATATTATTTTTATTTTTTAACTTATATATTACAATAAATCTCAGAAAAAATATAAATTTTTTATTTCTTTACAGAATAATGTTGTAAATTAAACTTATTGGTAAATCGAACCAAAACTTTGCGATAACAGACTTGTACTAAATGTACCAAATAGAATAATCTAAGTTTTAATAAAAATAAAATTTATACATATTTTTAAAAAATCCTAAAACAACGTAAATATAATTACAGAATGTATTTATTTACGTATTACTTCCTATATCATTCTTTACCAAAGGTCACTGGGTTTAACATAATTTTTTCGCCTATATTCCCATTTTTTAACCGTCTACAAAAAAAGGAGGTTACTCAATTCGACGGCTTTTACTAATGTACGATCCGTTTTGGTTATATTTTTTTTTGTATGAAAGAGAATACTTTAAAGGTGGCCCCATGATAGGAAGCCAGGATTTGATGAAAGGAGACCAGAGAAATCGACAAAACTTTCAAAAATCGTAGGCGACTCAAAGCAACACTACTTCTTCATTATAGTATATTTATTACAGTGGTCATTTTTTATACAGAACAATCGAAATTGTGAAAAGAAATAAAAAATTACTGACTCAAACTAAAAAGTAAAAAATATTTTTTTAACTCGGTAAATAGTAATATTTTAATAATTTTTAGTACAATGGTTGTTTTTCTAATACAAAATTCGTTTATGTTAAAAGTCATCAAACTCTTTTGATATAAATGAAAGCAGACCCCGAAATCAGATTTTGGGTAAAGACCTTTCTCCAGTCAAATTGTTTCTCCGCATACAAATGACATACCTACCTTCAAACAATTATCCAAATGCATATTTACATGTACTAATCACATCATTACATGCAAAACCCATTCGCGCCGTCTTGTCCACTCAGCTGATCAAAACGTAACCTAATGCCACACAATCATAACCTTCGACTTACGGCTTGTTCGCTTGATGAAATAATTCATTAGTATCGTTATACCTACCTATTTTTATTGTTATGTCTAGGATGTAGACAGCAAATTCCAACCCTACATAAAAAAACATGAAAAACGGGTTGTAAATATAACAAAATTCAAGTGAAAATAAATTTTAGAATTTTTTGAGTTTTAGTTCAATTTATGGGGAACCCAAAAATATTCTATTTTTTTTTCAGGTTTCTTGTGAAAATATTATATACGGTTCACAGAATACATAATATACTTACAAAGCTTCGACAATATAGACAGACAAACATGACGAATCTATAACCGTTCCGGCTGCCATTTGGCTTCGAAACCTATCGCGTTTTATCCCTGGCCATCGGGCCAGGACGAGCAGAGACATGGTCCATAAAAGGGCTGTTTTCTTTATAACTTTGACAGCAACGTCCGAATCGTTAAATTTTTTTTAACCTATTCTATTAAAAACAGCCATTTTGTGTCAAAACATTTTTCGTCACTAGCCATCGCGTGTTTACTGCTAGAATTTTTCGGTCAGTTTCAGCCACATCTAATTCGTTGTGAAAAGACCTCATATATTGAAACATTAACCGATATATTATAAAAATAAAGCAAATCCCTTTCATCAAAGGTCAAGGCAAGTGGACCTGCCTGTCGTTCATTCCTACCGACCATCAGATCGGCAGGTCGTCTGGAAGGTCTGAACAGCGAATTTGTACATATTAACCTTTGTACTTGTATAGAAGAGAAGAGGAATTACCCACTCATGAAAACATGATTACAGGTGGTGGCCTACCGTGATGAAACTTAGTTATAATATAAACAACTAAGTAGGTTCAGAACACAGGTTTTCTTCAAATTATGGTATTTTTGTTTTGACTATACAACAAGTCATTTAAATAGAACAAATAAATATGAGTGAGACTCCATACGATAAATGTTTATTACCTTTTTAAATGATAATGTTGCCGAACCCTTCGTGCGTAAGTCAAGTCTCGCAGTTGTTGGTCTGATTATTTGTTTGGTTGATTGTTTTGTAACACAATTCACAATTAAATATGCAACATACACCATTTCCTTTTAATGTGTACATATGCAAAATGCACTTCACAATAGACAAGCATTGGATGCGATTTCAAATGTCAAGGTTTGTAAAGATTCGAGTTTGACAACAACAACCAGGCCTCACTACGCGTTTATTATTTTGATTTTGTTATGTGTACGTTTACAATATTTCAGTACGACATAGGTATTATATTGTGACCGCAGTGTTACCAGCGGTATAAGATATTCTCCCTCAGTAAAACGTAGCCTTGGTATTTAGCCAGGGAGTTAGTTAACGATTAAAATCGCTTCGTAAGTCGCGATTGAATTTACAAGTGCTTCCTGTATAAAGGATGATTAATAGAGGTGACATTCATTAATTTAACATTATACCAATAACGAAAAAAATTTTTAAACTTATGATTGAAATCATTAGATTTAATCAGGAAAATCTACGTTTTTTTCGTCGCGATTAAATAAAAATTTTAATCGAGACAAATAAACACAAGCTTATAGTTTTGAAATACTTACATAATATCACCCAGAGTTTCATTCACCGTGATAATAATAAATATTAGAATTAATTACGTCTCGACAAAAGACGACGAATTTGAAACTTTCACCTGAATGGAATAATTGTGTTTAGTGATCCCCATCTAATGTCACGTAATGTGGGTGCTAAAATGATAGAAGAAATCGTCAACTTTTGCAATGCTTGATGATAAATAATATTAACTTCAGTAAATGCTCAAAATTGTATCCTACTTTTGTTACAAAGATATTTGATATTACAAATGTGTACTTCGAGTTACATACGATTTTCGATTAAATGTTTCCTAAAATAAGGATTTCGAGACCCGAAAATTTAGAGCAGTTAGTGACAGCGTCACTTAATATTCGTAAGATGTCTCACAGTATAGGGAACCTGCAGAATAGTTTAGATAGGGATAAGAAAGATTTATAATGCCACATACATAGATACATCTGGAAAAATATACACTATGTTATATATGAAAATACTTTCCATGATTTTCAATCCTTTTATTTATAAAAACTCTAACTGTTAAAGTACTCTGCCACATAAAGAACATGATAAGCATATTATATTCACTTTGTTTAAAATTTAAATATCAAAAGTAAAATAATGTTCAGTTTATTTTTCATATTAGCTTATTTGACATATTAGACAAAAACCACCAAATGCAATAAAAAATGAAGACAAATAGAAATTTTAGAAAAATTATGAATTTAAAAGGTAATGATATATATGATGGTCCCTGATAGAAAGTTAATAATATTTATTTTTAAGTCATTATTATAGTTATGAAGACCGCAAGAATATTTAAATAAGTGTATAGGAAATAACAATATGAGCCATCAGATTCAGAAATAAAATACTAACCTTAAACCCAGTCCAAGTTTTTCTTTGAACAGCAATGGTTGTGAAACCATTCTTCTGCAGGTATGACACAGTGATATCTGAACCTTGCATTTCCAGGACTGCACCGGTATGCTCAAAGCGGGCACTCTCCAGCTTGTCTGCAAGGGAGAAGCCCCTTCCTCCCTCCGCTTCATCATCTCCGAGAGCCCACTCATCAGAGTAAAGCTTACGTTGTTTGCGTTCTCGCTGAAAAATTCAACTAATATTACCAATGCCATCTTTCTTAAAGGAACATGGTAATTTAGTTTTTTTTTAAGAATAGGAAACCTATACTTAATATGCCCGTGAAGTTTCATATTTTTATATTATTAATGTTTTGAAACATATGGTTTAACCACCTGTGAAATTTCATTTTTTTTTTTATATGTATGGGATGACCAATGTATAGTTGAAGTATATTTAAGTCAATTGTCAAAATTTGTTTAATGCTGAACACAGGCCTCTAACAATTGCAATACAATTAAGTTTAAATAATTATTTAAGATCACAAAATATTAAATTTGAAAAATATTGGTACATCACTTTTAAATCTAGGTAATTCTTAATTGGTTATCAAGGAATAGGAGTCATAAACATTAAAAAATTTAAGATTCAATATCCTTTCAGAGAAATGTACCATATATACTATAGATATTTTTCAATTGTTGCACTAGTTGTTTATCTTATCTATCATAGACAATATGTGAAACAGATAGCAATAAATACCATTGGCTTTCCAAGCTTAATCATTTGCAAAAGGTATATTTTATAAATGTAAGATTCAATTTACCAAGGATTTCAAAATGTTTGTATGAACATTTTGAAGTTTATATTGTTAATATAGTTTGTTAGTATGTAAGTCTATGTGCATTTTGACATGATTTTCATTATTGTGCCCTTACAGGGTTCATGTGTTATGTACCTATTGAAATTTATAAGAACTTATAAACCACATGACTGTAATGTAATGCTAAATAAATAAATGAAACAGTTAACTTTCACTTAAATTTTTGTAATATGTTTGGTCTGTTAAAAATGTTTTACTTTGTTTTTACAACATTTACAAGGACTACCATTTCACTTTATCAAGCGCCAAGTTTAAGTAGGTTATTTTTTAATGCTGAACCAAGGCCATTGTTATATGTACAAACAAATAGGTGCTCAAAGTTAAATTTCAATAACTAGATCGTTACTGCAAACAAAGAGCTCTACAAATTCAGAGCACTTAAAAATTAATCAGTATGTCATAGAACAATGTTTTAGGCTTTTTATACCCAGCTGACATCGTGTAATTGTTCGGTGGGACGGAAGATTAGACGAGTAATAAAATAGATTAGGAACGAGCGGACGTGTGGTCGCAGCGCGCAAGCCCGAGCCCGCCTGCCGAGTCGAGTGCCACTGTCCGCGCTCCGGCGGTCGGCTGCGGGAGGGATACGCCTTCGTACCACCCTACCAGAAGCCCAATATGCCCAACGACGGCGACAGCGCCAGCGCGCACATTTCATATAATACTAACATAGATGTTATATCGCAATGTGATCTTCGAAACTATTATAGATTTTAACACCTTCTCGCATGCGCGAATGCATACGGCCGCCGCGTTTTAAACTCGGTCGCGAGCAGCGTGATCGCAAAAAACAGAGTCCGATGACCCTCAATGATGATCATCACACCAGAAATAGCTTCTAAGATATGGAGTATAATTACATTCTCTAAAGTTTAGTTGATCGATACACGATGCAGCGATGCACCATTTCATGTTTACGTGATCCCAGATAAAGCCACCATGGCGTCACCCGGGACTAAATTCGTAAAAAAATAACAATGAACACTTACCAGTTGTCTTGGAATTTTTTGTTATTTGGCAGTGTTTCCGACATGTTTACGTTAGTCAGAAACACTGCACCAAATTAACACTATTTTACGTAAATATTTTACACAGAGCACGAGAAAAAGTAACGCAATCCACCATTTGCAACAGTCGACACTGCTGCCAACACTGCGGTGAGCAATCACTCCGGTAATTTACTTGAAGTTGGTAGACCGTACAGCGCCCTATTGGTTTATTTATGAAAACCAATGGCGCGGACGTTCAAAACATCGTGAAAACAGTTTTGTTCATTAATAAATTAAAATTAATGTTAACAATTTAGATTAATTTATAATTTAAATGAAGTTAGCAAGTAACTTATAGATTTAATACTTGATAAATTAATAGATCATTATATTCGATAAAATAAAAGCACTTCAATGTGCACCACACCACACTCAATTGGTGACAAAGCTATATTACACAAACCGTTCTGTTCATTCGGCTCTCAATGTACTTCATGTAAATAAAATGTTACAAAAGAATTAACAGGTACATTAACTTGATATCAAATCTAGCATATTAGAATGTATTTTTAAAAAATGAGCTGTAAATTACATTAGGGTAATTTTTAACGTAATCTATCTGCGGACCTTTAAACGTATTGTATTGTAATTTGTTGTTTGGAGTACTTTTGTTACTTTTGTATTTTTTTATAATCTATTTAGATTTATATAAAACTGACCTACTTAGTCTGCTTAATAATACTTTTGCAGATTATTATATTTTTACCAATACTTAATATGATAAAAATTGTGAATATAATTTGCTTTATATAATTATTTTGATTACAAATGATTCTGTACACAAAACACATTTTTTTTTAAAAGAGTAACTACTGAGTTTCTTGCTGGTTTCTTCTCAGTGGAAAACTACCTCCCGAACCAGTGGTAGCTTCATTTGACATTCATAAGTGTTCTGTAAGGACCTAAACTGAATAAACACTTTTCAATTTTATTTTCAGTAATCAATTCTTTTATATACATTTTTCACAAATATAAATCCACACTTTTTAATTTTTGTGCATCAATCGCTACGAAATATTTTTGCCATTTATGGGACAGTGGTTTATGAATAAATATTTCAAGCTAACTAAACTAATACGTAGGAAAATAAGTGTAATCAATTCAGCATGTATCTTTGTTTGCGACTTAGATTTTTTCCTGCAGTGCAAAGGACAAACTGCTGGCATAAAAACATAATTTGTTAGTTATTCGAAGCAATATCATTACGAAACGTGAGTTATTTTTCGTTAAAATCAACAAATCAAGCACAGAAACGGTTTCAGCATTAACCATTTACGTATGATAAAATTTAGCGCGGAATGTTGTCGTTCCATCAGCTCGTTTACGATGAAACAAGTACAGTCGATCGCGCGCGTTCACCAACTAAAATGTGGTAAACCGTGTGGCACGCATCAAATTGTATGCGCAGTGCAACAACTGCGCAGGGCAACCGATAGATATTTCCCAGCCCTAATCGGTACTGTGCTATAAATAGTTTTTTATTGCATACAATTTTTGATATATTAACAGCTAATATATACGATTTGTACTCTCGTTATAGTGCAAAGAGGTACTCTATGCATAGTAAAACTTAAGCAGATTAAAAGTTAGGTACCAATTTTGGAAGGTACCTATTTGATACTACTATATTTTTACATAATCTTCTTTGTGTGTGTTGCTAGGCAGTCTTTTTATTTAGCACTTATTTATTGTTAGTTACTGTATACAGTCCTAATCTTATAAATAAGTGATGGTCTCGTATAAGATTCCAACCGTCCCCCCACCCCAATAGGGGGCGAAAATAATTCTTATATGTTTTTTTGTTGTTGGTTATATAGGTACTGAACATAGATTACATACCAAATTTCAGCTTTTAGTACATCAGAAAGTATTAGGTATATAGGTATTGCACTTGTGCTTCGCTTGGCTAATGTTGGCGAGGGATAGAACGATGTGTTAACATTGGTCTAAGATATCAATCTGGGTCATTATTTTATTTCAAATCTACTCATATAGATAAAAAATTAAGGAAAAACCCTTTTTAAAAACAAGCTTTTATTTAAATGAGCTAAAAAGAAAAATAATAAACTTTTGTACTAAAACTTTTACTGATAACTTATAATAACGCCACTTCCAATTTAACACATTTTACATTTTTAAATTTGAAATGGCGTTATAGTTAACAGTAAAAGTTTTGGAACAAAAGTTTATATTTATCTTTTTAGCTCATTTAAATAAAGATTCTTTTAAAACGGTTTATATAACCTCAATTTTATTTTATACTTTTTAGTTTTTCTAGTTATTCCCAGAAAGCCCTTTAATTTGATACCCATATTGCAGGAATGCATTAAAATTATTGGTCTGCCATTTTGGATATGTCACCATATTGGATTTAGAATGACGTCACACAGTTAACCATCATTTTATACCCATATTGTAGGAATGCATAAAAAAATATTGGTCCGCCATTTTGGGTATGCCGCCATGTTTGATTTAGAATAACGCCACACTGTTATTCATGCAAAGTCATCCAAACTGAACGTGCATACTAAATTTCAGCTCAATCGGTTGAGGGCAAGTGCCCAAAATTGAGTTGTAAGATTCCACCCGAACAGACACCTATATTGCAAGTTAAATAAAAGCTTGTAGAAATTGGAGTGTCTGATTGTAATATTTAAATAACCGGTTTTACTTAATGAATATATAATATATACGGAGCGTAGGATAGGTAAATCATTTAAAAAACCGCGCGGTGCACAGCTTACGTCGCGCCATCTGCATGTTTTCCTTATCTTACATACCAAGGGGCACAGCATAGTCTAATATACATAAAAATAAAATTGAATTGTCTGTTTGTAATATCAAAATAATATATACTCAAAAATATATTCAATAGCTTATATTTTTTTCGTGTCTACCTATATAAAATATATAGGGATTAAAATAAATATCATTATAAAAGTATGTAAATTATTCAGCTTTTACACGATGTCTTCAATCAAAAAAAGGAGGAATAGAATTGTATAATTGACTAAGGTGCAGAGTGCAAACAACTAAGACTACTAACTTCGAGGATAGTATCGATAAAAAAGAATTATTAAAATTAAATAGTATTTAGGATTTTTTTTTCTCTTTTAACATACTTTTTGTGTTTTTTTAGGTAAGATAAATTAATTGTGATAGCCTAGGGGCTGGGTTTAATTTGGTAAAAAATATCATTTACTCAAAATTTAACACTAGGTACCTATTGTATGTTAAATATTATGGAAAAATTTTTCTTCATGGTGACTGATTTTATTACTTTTTTCTTTACCAAACAGTGTTTATAATTTAGCATCATTGTTGTTTGTATTTGAAAAAAGATTACACAGTTGTTTCAATGTTAAAATTTTACAAAGACAAAAGGTTTAAAAATGAGAATTAAAAAATCTAAATCAATATGAAACGAAATTTTTTTTTTTTTATATTAATAAATTTGAATCTAGTTTCACCCATTTTCGTTTGTGCACCTTATCCGGGGACACACTGTTTTATTGATGACATTATGACGCATGTTGGCAAGAGTTCCATCCCCACGTGGTGTTTAGTTAGAAATGTTCGTTAAATCACAGATAGTATAATATATACTGTCTAAATTATATCGTACTTTTAGTCATAACTTTATTGTAACTCATAAGTTTCTATATTTTTAACTAAGGTTACGTTGGATGCATTAAATAATTATTGTTCCAATCGTTTTCTTATTATACCTATCTACCGTGTAGTCATTAAACAATAAATGTATATTTGTTGATTTACAATGAAAGTTACCCTAGTAACTAAGTTATTTATTATTCTATTTTAAGGGAAGACAAACACGGACGGATCACCTGATGTTTAAGTAATATTCATACTCTCTTATCTCCGAAGCAGCTTATGAGTATCTCTTTATAGTTAATGGGCATAAGTTACTAGAAATAGGCAAGATTACTAAAAATTATATTAATATTATACCAGTCTTGGGGCTTACCACCTTCTTTTATAACAATATTACTATTAATGAGTTTGAGCCATTTTTTGTACCAGGAAAGTCGAAGGAATTTTATAGTATGTAATTAATACTGTTCTAAGACATGGCGATAAGCCCTTGGGTTAGAGTATCAATAATAATAATATTTACTCTAAGCCCCTTGGACTGAAGATAATGTTAATAAGAAAAGGTGGATTACGTAATAAAAATATTGTGGAAAAATAATAAATGTTATATCTTTTAATTACAATACAATATTTATTATTTACCTAGGATAATTTAAAAAGTATAATTATTGATTTTGTTAAATCTTCATTAAGGTTCTGAAACCTATGAAATCAATACACGGAAGTAATTAATATCACATTTTTTTTCTAACAGGTTTGTTTGGTAGGTTTTTCGCACGATACTGGTAACATGCATTTAAAACCACAGCAATGCAATGACCCGCCAATTTTGAAGACTAGTAAAATATTGCGTAAATAAATCTAAATAGTGCGCTAAGAAGTTTTATTCTTAATCCAAATCAAATGTAATATAAATGTTTTACGAATATGCACATACACTTCATACAATAGGTGTAATATAAAATTTATTAAATACAGGTTTTATAATGTATTGAATCCTAAGCGCCTGTACAAAAAGGAATACAAGCTAGTGTGTACTACACTTGCTAATAAAATAAACTAGGCGTTAACTCGTAATATATATTATAATAAAACAATTAAAACAAATTCAACATATTTGGGAATCATATTTACTACAATATAAATATGTGTCCATGCTTATCCTTAATGGCCTCTACTGATTTATAAAATTTATACAGGCAGAAATTTTGGAAAGTCGTGTTGTTTGCTCCATGGCTTTTTAAACATTCAAAGATACATGAAGTTCCGAGATTTTAAGACAGATGTCGCTTACTGCATTTGGTCGCTAAATAGCAATGATGTCAAAAAGTATATTATTATATACAGAATATCATTGCTAAATAGCTCGTAAATGTCGGTTCATTATCCGATTTGGGTATATTTTATGTCGCAGCCATTTAGTTAATTTAGCAATACAATTAGATGCCTAGGCCGTTCATTAAATGCCGCGTCGGCATCCAACTGTAGGTATGCCTTGGCCGTTAGGTGTTTGTACTGTTGGGTACCCACCGATAGAGTGAAATTTACAACAGACAGAGCTACGAAAGTTTTGTAGTGGCCATTAACAAAATAGTCACTAATAACGTTGTTGTTTGGCCGGATGCACAAACCGTGCAAGGTCATGAAGAAAGAAAAAAACAACTCGTTGTTTAGAATTTTATAACAAAAAATTGTTGCTTCTCTCGCTTGGTTCGCGAGTTGTTGAGGACACAGTCCTAACCTAACCAAAATGTATAAAACCCTTATGATTAAGAAATTGATAAATTCAATTATAGTTGTGTTTATTTATAATTGAATTATAGTTATAAATTATATATATATATAAATATATATAATATATATATAATATTATAATTATATAATTACATACATATATAATAAACCTTCTTAATAATAATCCTTCCTATTCAGTAAAGTAAACTGTTATACAAAGTTTTGGAATCAACTAACTTCAATAGGTTTCACGTTTCAAATACGCCTTTAGGTAAAAAATATGAATCAGTAGTTGTGTTAGCTGTGAATTTTAATGAAATAACAAACTCCATCAAAAATAATTATTTATTGCGATTGGCCTTTAAACCGTAAAAAAAAATCAGCAAAAAACCCTAAATAATACACATTTTCTTATCTAATAATTTATATGTTACATAATTGTTACATATTTTTGGAAAGGTTATTTTGAATAATATTTGTTACAGGTGTATTCTACATAAAAGAGGTCACAGAGTATTTAATAAATACGATACTTATTACCCGATTTCAAAAAAGGGGGAGTTTCTTAATACACACACAGTTTCTTAATACAGACTCATACAAATTACTTTTATCCACAAACTTCGATTTGATTGCAGAGTTCTTAAGGTAAGAATATAAAAATACTTATGTCATTGTTCGATAAAAAAGAGCTAAATACAAAAAAATCTCAGTCAAACAAAGATTGGTTGGTATCGATCAAAAAAAAAATTAGCATGAAGTATTGTTAGGAATTATTTCCCAACACCACTACCTTTAAAAAGGTAGACCTTCAATTTTGATTTCACATCAAACTATTGTTCCTAAACACTAATAATCTCTCAAAGTTATTCTGTAGTACTTTAAAACCGGATCCTCGATCAGGTATTCACTGTCTACCACACCTTGTTCATCCGAAAACTCAGTGTGTCCATGTAACCAATCTAAATACAACTTTAAATATCTATCTCCAGGGTCTAAATCTGTGTGACCTAAGCAAAACATCCTGTACGCATCCTCGCCGTACTTTCCTATACCGTATAAATCACTGGCTCGCCGCCATCTCGATGATACAAACTGGTAGCTCAATTTCCATATCATGTTGCCTCTTTTCCTGAGACCTAAGTTCTCAAAGAACCTTTCTAATGCAGTTGGGTTATCTTCTAAAACGCGATACGGGGTTGGATATTCCTGGAAAAAAGTTTTTATATATGGCCTGGCTGTTTTTCCAGAGGTTTTGGTTAGAAATATTGTAGCAACCAGCATCGCCCATGGGTTTGCTGAGAACTCTTCTTCGAAGATGTGATGCGGCGATATAGGCATGTCCCTGGGTGTTATGTTGTAAAATGGCTGCACAGATATAGGGTCCTGGTCCTCAATCGTCAGTTGGGATAGACTCAGAGAGTCCGAATCCGAGTTTATGGAACACTGACTCAGATCTTGCGATGAATTCAAAGTGTCTGATGCCGCAGATATCCTTGTAGGGCTAATGGGGTACACTTCGTTAGGAGTGGGTGAAAAAAATCTACTGATACAGCTATCTATTTCCGCCATTTATGGTTCTGAAACAAAACAAACAAAAAATTGAGCAAATTTTAAAAACACTATATACTTCTTCAGAGATATACGAGTACGATGATTTAATTTAACAACTCACTACAGTTCATTGTTTTACGTAGAGCCATCTCTACGATAGTGAAGTGGTTTGGCATATTTCCACGATTAGCAAGCGAGTTGGAGACAATGTAAACCTATAAGAAGAGCGAGCGAGAAGAGCGCTCCTATCCATTCTCTACTGAATGTCTCGCTCCTGACCTATTATTACGACCGGTAGCACAGCATAGTTATAGGGATAAAATAACATAAATACGAACAAGCATTTTGTTCTAATCTGTCATACCGCAGTAATGCAGATTTTTGACCATGTTTGATATGCCTCATAAATAATACCTTTTATTTATTTATTATTTACCTGCACTTTACAACCAATGAAATAAAATTGTGCTCGTAACTGATAATCTTGGAGAAATTGATAAGTAGGTAAATTTGGAATTAGTTCCCTTAATTGAATTGAAGCATACTACTTTATTTATTACAACTAGCTGCCAATATTTATGCTAATGTGAACCAAACTAGGTGTTGGGTAAAAAATTGGAATCCCCATACGTACAAAAAATATAATCGATGGTGATCAAATCATTGATTACGTGGGCGCAATTCTCAGTTGTTATGGTACTTCTCTGTTCATCAACTTTTGTATACCCAGTGTTTATGATTGCTGATGTTATTTCCGCATATCTACAGTGTTCAGTTTAATATTCTATTGTGATTTGTGGCTTCAAATCTACGCTTTATACGTTCATAAAAAATATTGTTTTCATTAGGCTTCTTAAGGTAAGTAAGTACTTCCGCACTTG
This sequence comes from Leucinodes orbonalis, assembly GCA_019425675.1. Taxonomy (NCBI): domain Eukaryota; kingdom Metazoa; phylum Arthropoda; class Insecta; order Lepidoptera; family Crambidae; genus Leucinodes; species Leucinodes orbonalis. The sequence continues at coordinate 242,566 of PQWD01009233.1, forward strand.
CAGATTCTCCGCAGATGAGTGACACCGGTGCACCTTATCCGTAATCATGATCCTTTACAAAAGAAGCGAAATATCCACTAAAACTACTAACATTTATGCAGAGTGATATTAATTTTACTAGATTGTAGACTCAATACTGAGTCGTCTAGGTAGGTAGCACCGCAGTGCCAGATATCGTCCCGTAAAACAGGAGTGATAATTATGCACTTTTGTGTTTCGGGATGAGGGCACTGTTGCTAGTGAAATTACCGAGTATAAGAGACCTTACATGCCTTAAAAATTAGCTACATAGGCTCTACGAAGGCTAGGCTCTTATTAAGCCCTGAGCTTAATAAGACTTTTAATAATACTTATGCGTATTTTAACTATTCACAATCAAATCAAT